>JAHREE010000409.1:714800-726384 GCA_033628505.1 Tringa tobata | reverse complement strand
CCCTCCTTTGAGGGAGTTGGAGAGAGCGAGAAGGTCTCCCCTCAGCCTCCTTTTCTCCAGGCTGAACACCCCCAGCCTCTCCTCACAAGACTTGTGCTCCAGACCCCTCACCAGCTCCGTGTCCCTTCTCTGGACATGCTCCAGCCCCTCAGTGTCTTTTTTGTGGTGAGGGGCCCAAAACTGGACCCAGCCCTCAAGGTGGGGCCTCACCAGTGCCCAGTACAGGGGGACGGTCACAGCCCCAGTCCTGCTGGCCACACTATGGCTGGTACAGACTAAGGAGTCAGTTCTCAGCCGTCTGAGACTCCTCCTTCTCCTCTCCACCCCGCAGGTGTGTGCAGTGCTGTGCCATGGCCTCTGCTCCGAGCCTCCTGCCCCAGCTGCATGGAAGCTGCACCAGAGCCCATCACACAAACGGCTGGGCCTTCAGCAGCGCTGTGCCCCCCGGCACCACCCAGCCTCCCCCTGCTCCCCTCGCTGCGTGTGGCCACTGCCTGCCCTCAGCAAACAGCATCTGCAGCCTGGGACAGCACGTCCTGTGGGCATCATTCCTATGGCATCTTTTATTTTACACTATTCCACTATCATGTCACATGATCTGGGTAAAAGCACTTCAGTTTTCACCTTAGTGATAATAAAACCAGTAATCATATTGTTCTTTATTATAAAAGTCTTGAGATTTATGAAAGAAACACTTATGATCAAGGCTGTAAAAATGTAACCCTCTCCCCTCCCTGAACATACCAACATGGACCCTGTGGCTCCACGTCCTCCTGCTTCTCCATCCTCGCCAGGCTTATCCCCACGGAGCAGCTGACACCAATGGTGCCCGCTCAGCCTGGGCTGGCTGAGGGGAGCCGGGTCCCATGGAGGAGTCGACGGTCCCCTGGCTGTGGTGGGGTCTCCCCATGGCGGTGGCTTACCCGCTCCTTGCACTTTAGCTTCAGCAGGGTCTCTTCAGCCTGCTGTCCCTTTGGGGATTGGATGTGCAGTACGGTCCAAACTGCAGGTTTGTCAGTTTAGTAAAAAACCATGGGATAGCCTGAAACAGGCCCGTGACAGCTCCCGGGCCCAGGGAGCCCCCCTTTTCTGTCTGGGCTCGGTGCCGCAGCTCCCGCTGTCCCCGGGGGATGCCCCGGGGTGGCTGTGGGTGCCCGGAGAGGGGCTGTGCCAGCCCCACGCCTGGGGGGCAGCGCCGCCCGCCCGCTCCCAACAGCGGCTGGCATGGCGCGTGGGGAGGAGGGCAGGGAAACGGCGCCAGGAGAGGCGCTGAGGCACGGAGCATTGAGGTGAGGCACCGAGGGCTGAGGAGAGGCGCCACGGGCAAAGGCGAGACAGAGCAGCGAGGCGAAGAGTGGTGAGGCAATGGCGAGGAGTGGTGAAACATGGTGAGGTGAGGAAAGGCCTGGAGAGAGGCCGTGAGGTGAGGAGAGGTGCGTTGAGATGGTGTGAGGCAAGGTGCAGTGAAAGGAGGAGAGGTGACAGGAGGAGAGGTGAGGCACGATGGAAGGAGGAGGGGTGTGGTGAGGTGAGATGGGGCACCATGGTGGGAGGAGAGGAGTGGGAAGCTGAGGCACGATGGAAGGAGGAGAGGTGCAATGAGGTGAGACGAGGCACAGCGGCAGGAGGAGAGGCGACGTGCAGTGGCGTGAGGCACAGTGATGGCAGGAGAGGTGAGGGTCCCGTCCTGTGGCTGTAAGCAGGGGTGGAATCCAGCAGCTCTAAGGGCAGTTACAAGTTAGTGGAAAATGGCTCGAAGACACTCCAGCAGCGGTGAGGGATGACAATGCTGACTCACAGCGGGGCGTGAAATGCCAGGAAAGAAAATCTGAAATTGACAAAATAGGTTTTGGGATCCCTCATGGCCTGAAGAACAAGACTTTTTTTCCATCCAGACTGAGCACACTAGGACAGAAACAGGACCAGGACTGCCTCCAAAGCCCGAGAAATGTTCTGTTCCCTTCTGCACAGCAAATGCATTTTAATACAACAGCTTTATAAAGAGCATTAAATTTCCACGATGAGAGATATGAAATGATTTGCTTTAAAAGATGTAAATACCTTGCATACTAGTTATATTCTAGTACTACATACGTTATGAAAATATGTCGAGAAGAAGTCACCAGCTTCTATACCATGTTCTTACTCACTCTTTGCAAACGTTTGTGTGGGTGAAGATTCATTGATCTGGACGCACAGGGAAGAGCACTGGAAACTGCAGCACAGGAGGATCCCGTCAGCGGGTGAAATCAACGCAACAGCTTTGTTCATCATGAAAGCAACTGGCAGGTGAGTTCTTGAAGCATTCATATCAGAGGCAGTTGCAGAATAATTGAAACTACGGGGGGGAAAGAAAAGGCAAAAATTAATAATAATCCCAGAGCCTGTTTGCAGACCGTTTGCAAACAGAGAAGAAAGGAATAACTGCAGTGACTACTGTGTTAGGCCAGTTCTAATTAACATCTGTACAAGTAGCACTAAAATGTCAAGAGCAATGTTTTTCAGTGAGTAAAGTCTTCAGATGTAATGTCTACAAACTACTGAGCTGTACAATTTTCTTTGATTAATTTTTAAAAAGTTTTATTGCAGTTTTATGTTTGCAATGTGCAGCTGTCATGTCCAATCTCACCAGAGAAACATGAAAAATTCTTTTCCCTGTACTGGTTTTAAATGTCTTTCACAGGGAGGCTTTACAGGATTAAGTTTTCTGAAATTATCTTTATTTCAAATTAATTAGAACATATCCATATCTACCATTTACTTTGAGAGGTGGTAAGTTTCTCCTATATATTTCAATGTCATTCTGGTTACATTCAGATATGTCACAGAAAATGAAAAGGGCATTAAAAGAAAATGCATTTTAATGAAAATAAAGTATAAGGAACTCTGTAGCCCATATAAGGAAACAGGTGTTTACAATGGCTTCTCTGTGGCAGTGGATTAAAAGAAGAATAGTATTGCTATTTTTGTTCTCACAGTACTAGAGTGGCATTTGCACAAGGATTAATTTCACACATGTGCAGAGAGGATAAAATGAAGCTGTTGCATCAGAGATTTAGGAACGGGAAGAGGCTGGAACCGCTGAGCTCCAGAACAGAAAAACTCCCTGTCCGAGTTGAGAACATTTCTACACAGATCCAACTGATTGTTGGAGCTTGCTTTCTTCCATCAGTTCCCCAGATCCTTCCGGCACAGGTATCTTTCAGCTGCTCATTTTTATTTCAGTTGTCTTCCCTTGCGTTCCTTTTTAAGTCCCCAATTTCTCAGGTTTCAATTTCCTGCCTAAAAGGTTACAGAAATAATCCCCCTCTCTCAAATTTCATAGTATGATACATACAGTATGGCTAAATCTCTGTTCATTATAGCATGCTCTCAAAGCATTCAGGGAAATCATTAAGATGATGTTCATTATGAGCCCTGTTACTGCACTACACAGCAAAACTAATTAAATAAAGTAAGCTGACATGAATAAAATCATTAAACACTCATCTTGGCTTTATTTGAGATTGTACCAGCCTGAGTGGCGTTTCAGGACAGACGGAGCCAGGAGATGACCTAGAGGCCTGTACAAAGACTGCGTCCATCTGGGAAACTCAGTAAGCCTTCACCAAAACGAAACTCCAGATTTCAATAGCTGCCTCTTGCTCCTAGAAGGTCTTGCCTGACTGTCATTCTCAGCATTGCATCCTTTATTATCAGACTGGGGGAAAATCACGGGCCAGGATACCATGATGGTCTCATTTTCAGAATCTGACACTAGAAACCAGCAACCCCACAATCACTATTATCTCGCTGTTAAATTTCACTGTGTGGCCTTGCACAAGTCTCTGTTTCCTTGGGATGAGTTTATCCCAGCTGGTTGCGTGAGAAAATTGTTGTCATCTACCTTAACAGCAGCCTGTGAAAAAGAAAGATAAGCTAAAGCTGGTAAGATGCAATACGGATAAAATACATACACGTATTGTGTACATCAAACTTAGATTATTACTGTTAGGAAGCGCCCAGTGGGAAACCTTTCTGATTTTAATAAGATTTGATCACTCTATAACATAGCCCTTTTTGTAAGGACGAGAATTTGTTACAGCTAAAACCCCTGCACGCGTCATGACTAGCTGCAATACACACAGCAAAGAGCTATCTCATGCCTCAATAGAGACATTATTGTTCAGCTCTGTCATCAAGGTTACATACACTCGCTTATGTATATCCCCTCTCTCTCTCCTTGACAGAAATACCACTGTGTTAACTCAAAAGTGACGTCCCGCCCAGGACAGACTAACTGCTCCTGCCCCTGCTCCTCTGCTCTGCAGCCCCGGCGCTTGCTCTTCCTCTCTCTCCTGGGCTCTGGGAACCTTTACTGCACCAGCACGCTCGCCAGGGACAAAATCCTGGCCCCTGTGTACAGCAAAAGCAAAACTCCTGGTGACTTCAACCAAACAGGGTACTCATGCCAGGTTTTCAGATTTTATTCTGAAGCTGATGCAGGAAAAATCAACAAAACCAGCTATGTTCTGTAACCACCTTGCAGCATTTAAAAATCACAAAAAAGCCTTCAGAAACACATCCCTCATTCTACCACATCTTTTCAGCAGAATTCAGCAAAGTGCAATGGATGTGTGTTTTAACTCCTAAATTCCACCAGCCCTTGGCAGCTGGATGCCTGGATTGCCAATCCCATTATCCATCTTCATGCCCTAACATTCTCTATGGCATGGTCCAATTTCTTTGAATATTTCCATAAACTTTCTAATCTCATACTTCACAATAATAATTAATTTCATTGATAGCAAGAAAGACCACAACGGATTATGGATGCATCAGAAATTTAACAGGCAAACATGCACTTCCTGTGGCTCAATGGAACTTAGTAGGAGCTTATACATAAAAATGTCTATTCCTAAATGTGGAGTCCAAGACTGAATTTACAGAATGTGAGTGAGCATGCATGCACATAACCCTGTATGATATAAAAACAGGTGGGAAAATAATTAAAAGCTCTGTAAAACAAAATACAATTTTTAATGTTTTAATTAAATATTACATTAAAATTGATTGTAGTTTAAAAATGAAAAATATTACAAATTCAGATATTTCAATACTTGTGGAATAAATTCATTAAGCCTGCTGCCATTACCTATGGCTAATACTGACCAGAATCCACTTTCTAAAATTTAAGACAAAAATATTTAGTTTAAAAGGAAAGTGTGAAGTGGTATGAAGACTTAGAGCAGTCTAACGGTTCTTACCTACCAAATCAAATCTATGCTTATTCCATTACAAGAGATGTTTTTTATTATTATTAACTTCTTTGCCTCAAGGTCTGGATGCTTTATGTCCTAACAGGGCAACTAATTGATGTGCTGCTAAGAACTGTTAAACGGGGCTGGACATTACATCCTTCACAAGTTTGCAAAAAACGTATCTCAGGCCTTTATTCAAAGGTTAAGAAAGTCCTTCTACCCCTGCACTGAAGCGTTCAGCCACCAGCAATTCCACTCGGTCACGTATTTCAGTATCTAGAAATGAAGCAGTGTCCGACCGCACGTTTGGTGTGTTTGAACGCAGGCACCGTTTGTTCGAGCAGCAGCTTCACGGGGCCGCACTCTACAAACTGCACAGCAGAAGAGAAGATCAGAACAGGAAAAATGTCACGTTTTTAGGATGCCGACACCCAGCTCCGCTGTGGGCTGCCCAGAGCACAGCCAGGCTCTCCGGCACCGACAACGAACACTTCTGCAAACCTTTAGAGAAGTTTTCCTCACTTAGCTCCTTGACAGCAGGACTGAGCAGAGTGAAGGCGTTACAGCCCTCAGTGGGAAGGACACAGGCGGGTTCTCCAGCAGTCCTCTGCAGATTGCAGACTCTGGGGCTTTTCTGAGCATTTACTGTTCCCCAGGGACAGGCTTCTCCGTGGACCCCAACGAGCACCCACCAGGCTCACATCACTTATCACCAGAGTGAGCTTGGGTTTAGGGTCAGACCTGCAGACTGTCGAGGTTAGAGGACTGCCAGTGGGGAGATCCAGGGAAGAAAATCCCAGAGAAATCCTCCAAGAAGCGCCTTTGCCTTTCCTCAGGCAGCTGGTGGACTGGCAGAGTCCGAGGCAGCCTGCAACCCAGAAGCCAGGCATGGTGGTCTGAGACTACCACCAGGATTCCACTCCTGCTATTTACTTTTTTTTTTTCCCTTGGAAGAACTCTGCTTCCAAGACCACAGCCGCTGCTGTGTGATCCAGTCTATCCCAACGCTTTCCAAAAGCCCTTCAGTCAGTACGCTTTTCCTCGTTCTTCCCATTACTTATGTGTCAGAAGCAAATCCATTTTCTATTTATATCCAGATTGCTTTCAGTAATGAAATCAATACATGGTACTTAGGGAATTGAGAATAAATGCAATTGTAACAGTTAAAGTGAATAATCATGTTAGAACAATGCAACTTAATTTTAGTGTTACTAAATATCCAGAAAGCTTGTCTAGCAGTAAAGCCATCATCAGGGAAGTCTTTTCAGAATGAAGTTTGGTCTCCAACAGAAGAGGCAAGGTCTACATCTAATGTTTGTTTTCCCCAGAACGTTTTGTATACTCTATCAATAGATGAGTAGATGATGCAAATGGGATGACATACAAACCACCGTTTCGTGCTCCCTGCTCTATAACTGTTTTTACTTTGACTTTATACATTTGTCTTGGACCTTAATGTTCTCAAATCTACTGCTGTTTCCACAGCAGTATTATTTTACAGTGACTTTTAAAACCTCTATTTGCTCAGAAAAAAACCCCAACAAAATCAGTATGTCTTGATGCCAGGTTTTGACCCCAATACTATTAGTCACAAGGGAAAGAATGATCTCTCATGCAAATCCTTCTCCTCTGATGAAAAACAAGAAAGTATAAAAAAATTACAGAATGGAAAAAATAGAGAAAGAAAATTATTAATGCTTAGGACAGGATGTCTTGATTTAAAAAGTACTTTTAATAAATTTACCCCTACCTATTAGAAATACTACTGTAAAAATGCAGCCTGGAAATCCAGAAACACAAGTTATCACTGTATCATTCCATGGTGCTGGAGCTAATGCTCTACTTTAAAAAACTTTTAAAGCAGTTTTCGGGCAAATTTCTGATTAATTTCTTCTGTATCATATTCTTACTGACAAAGACTACAAAACATGAGAACATGCACCCCAAGAAAAGTCACCAATTAGTGTTTTCAGAGATCTGAAATATTTCATTCTTTCACCAAAAGCACAGTTTATCTGCATTTGCTGCATTATTAATGTTACGCTACAGCAGCATTGTTAAAGTAATGTCATTGTTTCTACTTCAATGAAATCAGAGCAAAGCTCTGTGTACTTTCTTCTTCTGATATTTACAAGATGGGAAGCAATCAATCACCCACAAATGAAAAAAGGAAATTGGTTCAAGTACAGTTCATTCTACAAATGCAACTTCTCTTTTCCCCTTTGTAGACAAATTTCATCAGAAATTTGCTTCCTAAACTTCAACATGTCTTCCACGTCTTTGTAGGCAAGCATTTCTTCAACAGACAACAGCTTAAAGCCCTTCAATGTAAAAGCCGACGCGTGCTGCACAGAATTTAACATTTTTAATGACATTTCAACTGATTCAATTAAAGTAGAGCAAACAGGGAAAATCCGCGCGGTCCACAGCCCCAGGCGTGTGCTCCCAGAGGAGAAGAGCTGGTCGGAAACCTGCACACCCCAGCGCCCCAAGCAGTCCAGGAGGCTGGCCCCAAAAAAACGGAGTGAGTGTAGATCTGACAGCGACTTCACACTCCTCTTCAAGTCATCTTCTACACCAAACACCATACTTATGTACTTCACTTGGTCGCTCATTCTTATACTTAACGAACTCAGAAAACAGTTGGAAGGTACGTCTACTTTCAGATTTATGTGGGATCCACTAATAATGCTGTTCTTCCCTATGGAGACTTCAGGCCCAACTCTGGAGTACTCGATAACGGAGCCAGGTCCCACGGAACACCCCGGCTCCAGCACGCTCTGGATGACAGTTGCTGAGTGATCTGAGCTCCCAGCGCTCTCAGAAAAGCTGCTAAAAGCCACGGGCAGCAAGTCAAGCTCAAACTTCAGCTCGCTATCAGAGGTAAAATGAAACAAATACTCTTGCGTCGTTCCAATGTGATAGAACTTGGAGTTGTTTAAGACTATGACGTTAAGCGCAGTTCCCTTCAGCAGGGAGTACAGCTTCTGCCGCACTTCCACCAACTGGGATTCCTCTTTTGTCAAGTTACGTGTGTGTTGTGTGTGATCTTGAGTGGCCCCAGGTCCCAGGGCCTGGAGGAAGTCACCGTATGCATCTATTTCACAGCAAAGAGTGCCCATCTGCTTATAGAATGTCAGTAATTGTTCTGCAACGCTATGATCCATGTAAAATATACTGTCTGTGTACACACACTCCCAGCCCCCTTCTGAGTCGCTGTGGTCCCCAGAGGAACTCTGCTGAGAAGAACCCCCCCTGAGGCACACTGCGCCACACCGGCGCATCGTCTCAACATCCGGCTTGTGCAGGAAACGATGGCAAGACGTGTATTCAACACCTCCTTCTCCTGAAAAACTGGATGGATCTAGAACAAACACTCCGTGAGTGGTGCCCACTGTCAGATCCGAAGGGTGAGCTAACGCGGTAAATCCCGGTCTGTCGAAGGTGACGGTTTCCGTGAGCCCCGTGCTGTACAGCTCTATGTCGTCTGAACACGTAACGAGAACGCCCGGTTTCATGTGAGCGGGGAAATCGATGTACATGGCCAGCTTCAGGTCCAACATCTGGTAAACGGGGTCGCCAAAAGGCAAAGCCGTGAAAATCTTCCCCAGGGCACTTGCGTTTGGTAAACGCTGACTGTAACCACCTTGAGGAAAAAGACATTCTCAATGATACAGAGACACTGTAAATAAGCAAAGACTAAACCTGTACAGCTATTCCACAGCTACACAGAGGTATAACCCCCCCAGCTCAGTCATATACCAAGTCCTCAGAAAATGGCAGATGTGAAAAAAATCATCAATCTCTCTTCTTCAGCATTTCTCAATGCAGCTCTGACCTTTTGTCCAAAATTCATCATGCCCTAAATAGCCTATATTAAAATTGTCTCTGATTTCATTGTATTTAGTTTGCTTCAGAGCTGGAACAGGAACCACTACTCGTCTGTCACTAACGTGACAAGCAAGCAATGACATCCGCTTTCCGCTTGCAAAAACAAGGAGGACTCCCCCCCCGCCCCAAATTTTAAGTCAGAGATGAGCCAATTAAGTGGCCGTTTGGTCCCGTGAGTTTCTCCCTCCCTGCAAAAGCTATGTCCCCTGTGGCAGAGCCCTGACCAGCAGGGCAAGGCGGCAGGTCCCCAGTCTGCCTGCAGTCAGGGGGAGCACAAGCTCCCCAACAGATGGGGACACACTCCTTCCATGGGAATTTCAAGATGGGAGCTTAATTGAGATACTCTGAATTACACTCCTTTCCCCACTGTTTGGTCGAACGACTCAAGTGCCGGGAAGAAACGCTTCAGTGCCAGCAGAGTCTGCTAAGGATCAATCTGAATCCAAATGACCAGATCAGGCACATCTGGGATTACTTTTCTGAGGGAACTGAATGTCACAACTCTGACTCCTTCTCTGCCATTATATTATTCTTAGAAAAAAGAGAGTGCATGCAATTTTAGAGTGTGAAATCTAAGCCAGCATTACCAGAGTGAATCACCAGCACGATAAAAGAAGTCCATTTATCACCGTACAGATCTTCCAGGCATTGAAGAACATGAAGCGTTGACCCACCATTTCCTACGGAAAACACACGTTAGTGTCTGCTGAGAAGCACCTGGTGAGACCTGTACCGACCCAGGGGGCACGCTGGGACCCGGGGCTGCAGGGGGCCAGCAAGAAAAGCCTTTTAAACCCTGCCTTCTGCTGTAGAAATTAAATTGTTGTTTATATTTACAAAGTCCTTGTGACTGCAGAGGTGATCTTTTAAACACACTGAGCGTCTACGGGTGCACAGACACCCATTTCCATCACAGTGAACAGGGATGAAGAATTACAGGAAGATACTATGGACAGTCTGACTACCTTCCTCTAGGTTTTTGCTGCACCCTGGGTAATATATTAAAACATATTAAAATTGTTTAAATTAAAACAATCAGGTTAAGGTAAGTACTTTAAGGTACTTTAAGGTACACTTACTTTAATCAGGTTAAGGTAAGTGTACTCACCAAAACCATGAGTTAGTGATTATTCTGTGTTCTACATGACACACTTAGAGGAGCCACATACTGTCACCATCACACATTCATTCCAAACCACCGCGGGGGGTCCCAGATGTCACACAGGCAGCGGAATAGGTGAAATTAGCTTACATTAAGTCCCCCAAGCAGCCAACCCCCAGTGCTAGCAGTTGCACAACTGAACCCAACTACATGCCATTCAACGGCATCTGAACTTATATTTGTGGCTAATTAATACTTTTGACTTTGGCAGCATTTTGGAGCCTTTCCATGGCAGAGGAGAGCCCCCTGGTGAGGCCCCGTCTGGAGCACTTGGTCCAGTTCTGGGCTGCCCAGTTCCAGAAGGACAGGGAACTGCTGGAGAGAGTACAGCAGAGGGCTACAAAGATGATGAGGGGCCTGGAGCATCTCTCTGATGAGGAAAGGCTGAGGGACTTGGGTCTTTTTAGTCTGGAGAAGAGAAGACTGAGGGGGGATCTGATCAATGCTTATAAATACTTAAAGGGTGGGTGTCAGGAGGACGGGGCTGGTCTTTTTTCAGTGGTGCCCAGGGACAGGACAAGAGGAAATGGGCACAAACTTGAATATAAGAAGTTCCACCTAAACGTGAGGAGGAACTTCTTTCCTGTGAGAGTGGCAGAGCCCCCTGCACCTGGGACGTGGCAATCCCAGGCACAAATACCGGTTGGGCGGAGAATGGCTGGAGAGCAGCCCTGAGGAGAAGGACTTGGGAGTGCTGGTGGCTGAGAATCTCAACATGAGCCAGTAGTGCATGCTGGCAGCCCAGAGAGCCAACCCCATCCTGGGCTGCGTCAAGAGAAGCGTGGCCAGCAGGTCGCAGGAGGTGATTCTGCCCCTCTACTCTGCGCTCATGAGACCCCACCTGGAGCACTGTGTCCAGCTCTGGAGTCCTCAACACAGGAAGGACATGGACCTGTTGAAACCGGTGCAGCAGAGGGCCACGAAGATGATCAGAGGGATGGAGCACCTCTGCTATGAAGACAGGCTGAGAGAGCTGGGGTTGTTCAGCCTGGAGAAGAGAAGACTCCAGGGAGACCTGAAGGCATTTGAAGGGAGCCTACAGGAGAGCTGGGGAGGGGCTCCTTGTCAGGAAGTGTAGTGACAGGACAGGGGGTAACGGTTTTAAATCGGAAGAGGGGAGATTTAGATTAGATACCAGAAAGAACTTCTTTGGTGTGAGGGTGGCGAGAGCCTGGCCCAGGTTGCCCAGAGAAGCTGTGGCTGCCCCATCCCTGGAGGGGTTCAAGGGCAGGTTGGAGGGGGCTTGGAGCAACCTGGTGTGGTGGGAGGTGTCCCTGCCCAGGACAGGGGG
>JAHREE010000409.1:698471-714675 GCA_033628505.1 Tringa tobata | reverse complement strand
GTTTAGATGTGGTGTCGGGGAATATGGTGTAGGGAAGAACTTTGTAGAGTTGGGTAGATGGTTGGACTTGATGATCGCAAGGGTCTTTTCCAACCTGAATGATTCTATGATTCTATTTCCTTTTTTTTTTTTTAAGATCTCACTGAGTTCACTGAATTTTTGGGTCTAGCGATGGTGCCAGTGGGGTTCCGTTCGTAAGGCACAGGGCCTCCCTCACTGGATCCATACCCATGGCCTGCCACAGCCTTGGGGTGTGGAGTGCACCCGAGGACTTTCAGGGAAAGGAACCCCCTTTCCCCTTGTTTTTAATTACACACCTCCTAGAGAACGTGTTGATGCTGCCAGGAACGGTGGGTCCAGTGTTGGGGTCGGGGTCTGCCGGGGCCTGTGGGATGATGTGGGGACAGGTCATGGCGTGTGGGATGGAGTCACAGCTCCTGCTGGTCACAGGAGGGAGTGGGAGAGTTAGATTGGTAATCTAATTAGGGATGGAGTCCTTATTGCAGGTGAACTCCTCCACCCAAGCCTTCCCTGCCCGTCCCTGTCTGGTGGGCTCCCACCACCACCCAGATCCTCGCTGAGGGGGTCTGGGTGTGATGGGCTGATCCTCAGGGACCGACAGCAGCTCCTGCGATGTGTGCAATGCCCCGAGAGCTGCTGGCACATCCACACCCCTCAAAGCTCTTCCCGTGGCTGCTCTTTGCCCTGGATACGGTGATTTTTGATCTGGGGACTCCATCTGCCTGACTGAGGTTAGAATCTGCTGGGGCTATGGATACCAGATACAAACAGATGGAAATGAAAGGGGGGTTTGCCTTGATAAGATCTCGTTATGCATGAATATTACAATAAAAAGCAGCTGTGAAGGCACTGTAGGAGCCACTGGAAAAAAGAATTTAGGAAGTTAAAAAAGTTACAGAAAATCCATAGTTTTTCGTGATTGTAAACCGCTGACAGAGAAGATAAAAGAGAAAAAGATGAATACTTCACTGCTGCTTTATCAGTCTGAGACTCCTCTGTGATGCGAGTGATAACAGCCTTCATCAGAGTAATGTACACCACAAAGATGCGTTTGATCCTTCCGTATGCTCCCTCCGTGCTCTAATAAGGAACAGCCCATTTTCTTGAAACTATACTTTTGCTCTTTGGTGTTGGTTTTTCATTGCTGACGACAGCTCTGCTGACCTCAGCACACGGGCCTGGGTCCTAAGTGCAGCGTTAAGGGTTTAGCTTAGTTTACAACAGGTTTAGTTACATCAGGTGAAGATTCCCTGCTTTTTACGGGGTTTTTTAATTCTGTTTTCTCTTTTAGTACCTTCTGGCTAATGGAGCGATAGTCATCAATCCCATCAATTACTGTCTTTCCTGAACCCAATTAACAGCTGTGTCACCCCGGTTACACTGGGCAGTGCTCTAGGTGTTAAGCAACTGGTTTCCATTTGAAGTCAGGGGTGGTTCTCGTCAGAGCTGGGAGCCCTCACAACTAACCTGAGTTTTCCTGTGCCCCACTCCTTACCAGCAGTTTATTTGCCCAGGGAGAATTCTTGCCTTTCTGAAATGGAAAAAATGAATTGAAGTTGGGAAATCTTTTTCTTGTGTGATAGTAGATTGTGCCTTATTAATTATGCTCTTCTTAATCAGTCCTTGTCTTGTGTGTCTGAAGACTGTGTATATAATAAATACAGTTTGCGAGGTGGCTGTTATAACTCCTGTGTATTTCACTCAGTAGTGACACAGTTTTCACAGTGCTATTAAAAATACATGCTAATTTACAAGTCATTTAGGAAGCTACTAGAGATACAAAGTAATTAATGGTTTACTGACAATAATACTAATTTCTTTTTAACTGCAGCCAGGCTTTGAAGCTATAATTGGGCCCCTAATGCTTGCGATGAAATATTGTGCAGTTCAACACAGTTTGTGTTTTGAACTTTTCATTATTAGTCGCTCCTAATGCGTACGTTTCTGTTTGCGCTCTCTTAAGATAATCCACGACTAGAATAATTATTAAATCCCACTATTCTTTTAAAATTATTTCAGTTGGATGGTTATTCCTACTTCTAGTAGCAATAATTTATAATCACTTAACCTGGTAGCTGATTCCAGGAAATAATAGATTTTCATCTGTTCCCCAGAATTTCAAACAATACATAAAGTAATGCCGGTGATTCATTAGAGTTGGTGGCAGAGCCAGTAAATAGCTCTGGGAGAGTAATTCATAGTAGTAGTATAACAAATACCTGTTTTCTTTGGTTATCTGAAATTCTGCTTTTAAAGCTGAACACGTAGCCTTTTGTGTAGTCTTTGTATTCTGCTTTTCCCGGATCTCTGAGGGAGGAATCGAAGAGGAGAGCTTATCATGAAGAAGTCAACTGAATATTGAACATCTTGTTTCTGCTCCAGAAAATCTGATAGTTGAATGTTGGCAAACTATTGATCAAAGCCCGTTGTAAGGCAGTTGGAAGGGCTGGGAGTAGCTCAGTGTCTAAAGGGTGTGGGGCATTTGCAACGCTGGTTTGGCACTTGAAATATGTATCCTCTCAAATAGTTCTGTTACCAGTGTCCATTCATTTGGGGGTGTGCTGGAGAACCTAAGGTGAATAATGATACTTTGTGAAGATGCAAAACCGAAGTTGATTTGTCTTTAGACTTGTGTAATTGCATTCCTTAGGAGCTCTCTGTATTTTGAATAAAGCATGGTTTCTTCATGGAGGAAGCTCTTCTGACTGAGGATATTCTTTTTTTTCCCTAGGCGTAGGTGGTTATGTCTTGGGCTCACAGAATTTTTGCCACTTGTGATAAAAATGCAAATGTTTTTCCCATGCCTACCCTGCTGTTCAGGGAGAGGCCTGACACCAGGACTTTGGGTGTTTGGGGTCTGCTTTTATAAAGGAGCAGAAAGGGTGACAGCGGTAACATGGGGAGTTACATGTGAATTCAGTGCTTTTCAGTTTTTAAGTGGATTTGGCTGAAGGGCTGTAGTTTTAAAAAAATAATCTTTGCTATACAGAGAAAATGGTAAAACAACTTCTTCTGAGTATTTGTGCGTATTTTAAATGACATAAATAAACAATCATAGAAGTCTATCTGACAGCTTACATATTGTAAGCTGGTGATGATTTATTGTTCCCACTGTGTGTCGAAGTGCTTCATCTGTCTCTCCGTAAGTGGCTAATCCCGAAGGCATCTGCTGCTTCCCCACCACCAAACGCACTCGGAAGGATTTTCTGTAGATATTCGGGATACGGTTTCCAGTTCTTGGTTTTATTCTACTGTTAATCTACTATTTAATCTTTCGCTTCACGGAGTGAAGGTTGGACTTTAATCTGGAGTTTCCCAGTTGGCCTTCTGAGCTCTCCACGTGCAGGAGGTGAAATGGGGCATAACAAGCCAGGATTAGGAAAAGCTCCCCCCCCGCCCCTCCCCGTGCGGCTGAGAACAACCTGCTCCCAGTTCCCTCCTGGGGAGGATGTGCAGTGAGTGGGGGCTGTCGCTGTGTGTGGAGCTGGTGCTGCAGCCGGCGCTCAGGGTGCCAGCTCTGCCAGCGCTGCTGCTCTGGGCTCCGCACGGTCACCCTCCGGTCACCGAGGCCGGGCTCAGCCCTTCTCTAGCCTGCTGTTCCCTTCTGGTTCTTCCAGTACTGAGCTGGCCTGTATAAGACGGTTTATAATCTTAGGTGTTAATAAATTACATTTGTCTGAAGGATGAATTTTCATCATTATTTCAGATACGGCATCTTCCAGGTCCGGTGTTTTGGGAAGGCATGGAGGAATTAAGTCCGCTGTATCTTCGTGATAATGAAATTGGAAAAATGGTTAATGTGCGCTCATTATCTTTCAGTGCTAATCTGATAGGCTTCGCCCTGTGTGATACTCCACTGAGCCTGAAAATAGCCTGTAGGCACATTGTTAACGGCGTTTTCTCCCTCAAACCCCCTGGGTTACTGTGTAATTTCTGGTGAGGAAATAGTTGGGAGACGGAAACTTCCTGACAAATAAAAGTGTGCTTGCCATTGTCTTGTCTCGACAGCCCTCCTGCTGGAGAGGTGAGCCAGGCCTAGCACGCTGCTCTCTGGAAGGCTCCATGGTGAGGATGTTTTTCCTAATTGCCCAGGTCTTGCTTGATTAGAGAGTCATCAACACAATATTATATTGAACTGTGTTCAATCTAGTAGGATTAGGGATTTGTTATGGAAAAAGGTTATTTAACGTGGCCGCATAACGTTAAGGCGATGCAGTGGCACTGCACGGTATCATTTTTGCAGAAGGAGCCGTTTCTGTGTTCAGCACAAGGCTGACCTGGGTAGAAGTAGCCCAAAGGCTCGCACCAGGTTCCCAGTTCTTTTGTCCTTCGTGTTCGTGAGCTGCTCCTGGGGTTGCACAGACAGGAGACTGTGACCTCTTTCTGCCTCCTATACCAGTTGAGCTGCCCAGTTGGAGCCTTTTGCGGAACTTGGGCTGGTTTCCAGTGCTGGGGCCTCTCTCTAACCCCAGAATGGTCCTTGCCTTTCTGCGTGGGGGGCATGCAGTGCCAGAGACTGGTGAGACCTTGGGCAGGACAGCGGGATGGGCTGGGGACCTTGCTCTGGCCCTGCACAGATCCTTAGAGGTCTTACCTGATGCTTCACCTCTGCTTACTGACCGGGACAGGAAATCCGCAGGTGTGGGCAGAAAGGGAGCCTGTGTTTCACCACTTTCTGGGCTTTCCCTCTGCCTCTGGACCACGTTGTCCCAATTTTCCCTACTTTCCCTGCCTGCCTTCTCTAGAAGCCCTTTCTCACCTTGGCTAGATTTACGGCTGAACGAAATATTTCTTGTTTACTACGAAGTCATACTAATTTATTTTCTTCTATATTCAAGGCTTTCCACTGGGCTTTTTAAAACTTTCCCCTTTATTCTTTGTGTGAGTCCTTTCTAAACGTTTTCATTATCATTTCTGTTACTGTGTCTTTGGGGAACCCAAGTCCTTTGCCTGAAAGCAGATAGGGACAAACTCATTCTCCTGCTTCTAGCCATTCCCTAAGCCTAGCAGTTATTGTGAAATATTTTCCATTTTCTAGGCCAGTGGGCATATGATAAATCTTTCATCAAAACTGTCTACCTGGAGACATTTCATGATAAAGCTATTTTTTTATTACAAATGTTCATCAAAACCCATGACTTAAATACAGCCAGGCTCTCACAGTACTGTTTGCTCATAGGACAATATTTTTTCATAGCCTATTTGTAAATTGTTTGTTGCCTTGGTGACTAAGGATAGCAAAACACACCACCAAAAGCATTTAAACTGTCTTTTAAAATTTCTGACCATATCGTTGCAAATGATCACTCAATTTTACTTAGGTCCCTTTTGAAGTAACAAAGCTATTGCTTATGGAAATGATTTCGAGAGCCTGTTAATAGTCAATAATTATTTAATCTAAACAGTTTCAAATATGCTAGTGATTTAAAAAAGAATACTTTCAGAAGTAAAGAAAAAATTACGAAAAATTCGGTGAATAGAGCAGACCATGCTTTGACATAACAGAGCAGAATTTGATTGTGCAGGCTCAGTAAATCCACTGGTGTTATGAGATATGAACATTTCTGGCTTGTTGGCTTTTCCCGAAGTACGGTAGCATGAGGTGGTACCTCAAACTAAAACCCCCGGTGTCTGTACGGTGAGCCAGAGCGTTGGATTGCACAACCCTGAACTTCTGGTGTCTTTCATACCGCACACGTTCAAGGGCGTTCCATTAGAAGTATCTGTATTAGAATTACCCGCACGCGGCATCCAACAAGCTATTGCTTTTGTAATTGGGGGTGAACTTCGGAGTCTCAGCATTTGTTTACGAATGTATTTAGTTTAATTTGTTAAAGTCAGGTGAATGGCAGAAAACAAGTACTGTAAATAGCATCTCTACTGCAGATAAAATCACTTTCATTTTATCTCTTACATTTCGTTTTATCTCTTACATTGTTAACAACTTGATTGTATTTCATTGTGAAGATGTAAAATAACTTCATTTACATATAAACCTGTCCATACTTTGTGACTACAGGAGCAATCACTCCAGCAATAATGGTAAAAAGCAGAAAGCATTTGATATCTATATTCGTTCAGTTGGGTGACTTAATCAAAAAGTTTGTGTATCAGGATGTTAGTGTTTTGTCAGATCCCAGCACCAAAACCATTTTCGGAAGTTCCCCAGACTTCCTGTGTCTCTGCCGGTTGGCGAGGTGAATCCATGGGAGTAGCTGCAGTTCTGTTGGGCAGGGCATTTCTTCCTTCCAGCCGTTGTGGTCAGTCGGAGTGGTGCACAGTGGCTCTGCAGGGGATGTGGTCCGTGCTGTGTGCTTTTCTCCCTGGGCTGTCACTGGTACCACGCTCCGTGCTGTTCCCACCGCTGCCTGTGTGTGCCCTGGGCCTGCTGGCAGGTTCACATACAGTCATTGCCTTATTGTTTTCATGGAGGCGGCTTTTTTCTTCAACTCTCTAGAACCAGGTTGTACCTTACGCTTTTTCTTTACCATCTCTGCTGTCTCCTATAAGAATGTATTAATGGAATGTCAGAGTATTGTTCTTCAGGAGGGGGAAGAGAGGGGGTCGGTGCATTTGGCAGAATTGACTTCCTTTCATTCTCACCCACTTCGGTAACTTGTAATGTGTTTATCCCCTTTTCCTGGGAATGAAAGTGTGCCCTCGGGAGCTACAGGGGCAGCGATGCCAGGTGCCCGTGGAGGTAGTGGGACATGCAGGTACTCAACACCGTTCAACATAGAGAATAAAAGGTTGGTTTTGAGGACAAATTACTCCTTCCCTCCCCAAAAGAGGTGGTGCTGTCAGTGCAGCCTTAGCTTTGGTTAGCATTTTTTTGCAGAACTATAGTTCCAGGTACAGCAGAGTCACTTTTGGCCCTGACCTTGCTGTAGGGATGGCCAAAGTCCTTGGAATTCACCCTGCGGAGGTGCTGGGTCCTGTCTTTAGATGATGTCGTGTTTGCTTTATGTCTGGTTAAAAGCTCCTGGGGTTACTGTTTCCAGATGAAGACTTGCCTCTTGGGTGATCTGAAAAATTCCCTGTTCACGATTGGTGCTATAATTGGATCTTTTTGCTACTTTTTGTATTTCCTCAATTCACATTCCTTTCTTGAGGATTGTTTTTTATTTGCATTCTGTCTATCAGAATTTTAATATACACAGACAGAGGATCATGGCATTATTTTTCTGTCTATTCATCCTTCTTATTTCAGTTTGTTTCAGTGATATTTTAGTCTATTTTTACTTAGTGGATAAATAAAAAAGATAAAAACATTCTCTGCGCCATTGATAGTTTTCTTGCACTACTAAAGCCCGTGCAGAGTGACAGCGACTGTATTATTTTGAAAGATCAAGTTTTTCCTCTGGGAAGGTGACATTTTGTCACTGCAGCTCTCTAATTAACCCAGTCTGGGGACACTGGTGCTGTGGGTGTGTGGAGCAGAGAGCTGCCGTCGGGGAGAGCCCATGGAGCTGGCTATTAGCCACCGTGCCGGGACTAGGGGTCAGTGGGAGGGGGCCTGTGAGCGTCCTTTGGTGTCTCAGAAGCTTTGTTGGAGGTGACGGGAGAGGGTTTGCTCATGCTGTGTGATGCATGGTGTCCGGGGAGCCACAGTCCTCAGCAGAGGTGGGCCACCTCTCTGGTTCACTAGCCAGCCCTTAGGGTGTCTCTGCGGAGGAGGCAGAGGAGAACAGGGAGAGCTCAGCAGAGTGAATCCAGCGGCAGGGTGGAACCTGGAGAGGCTGGAATAGTGGCTCGGAGCACACGGAGAGGGCCGTTCAGACACCTCCGAGGCGGTGAGGGGGTGGGAGAGGAGAGCAAGGTGGCCTTGCTTTCCCGTGTCTCTGTGAGATGCTGCTGTGCTGACGTGGTTCCCAGGAGGACACGGGCTGCTTCTTGCCAGCTCTGTCTGGCACCCGAGGCCAAACGCTCAGAGAGGCACAGGGAGCATCGCTCTGCGCTGGTGGCTTTGGGTTCCTGAGACAGAGAGCGGGAGTGAGTGTGAGCATTGCCACGGTGACACAGCTTGCACGTTCTTCTGCAGACTGGTCACAAAACATTGTCCCATTTGTTCCCGTGCAGCAGCCGAGCGGGTTTTGCGAAGACGTGTTGGCCGACGTTCCTGTTGGCGTTCTGTTGACGGGAGATGGTGCCTGTGCCCCGATGCTCTCGGGCAGAGGCCGGTACCTGTAGTTCCTAAACACAGCTCTGCTCTTCAACAGATCGCTGTTCAAGGCAGGGACCTTTCATATTTCTGTTCTTTATGCTGAGGCCTTTTACGGGTTTTTATTGCCATATTACATGTTACCATAAAAACCTCAGTGTCTCCTTAATGGCTTGAAAACGGTTTCATTATTATGTTAATATGAAGTCCTTTGCAGATAATGTTTTGTCAATCTTTTTGAAGTACTGTACATTACATTCTAAAAATTATATACTTATTCTCTATACTTACTGAATGTTAACTGAATATTAGCAAGGGTTTCCTTGACATCTGAAGATCTCTTCCAGGCAATGTTTCATTTGATGAAACTCTTGTTTTGATGACAGACCAGAGTCAAATCTTTCAGGACAAAAAATATCTTTTTATAGAAAACATCCTAATTTTTTTTTTCATTTCTGTTACATTAAAATCAGTTTCTATGTTTAAGCAAGAAATACTTGTGTACAATTAATTTAGAATGAGTGATGCTCCTTTGGCCTGGAGAGTGTGCCCTGAGTTCCACTGGCTGTGTCTGCGAGTGCACTGCCCGGGTAAAGTGCCCGCAGGGACCAAGGAGGCGTTTTCCTTTCTGCTCAGGAACGTGGCTGCTTTGTCCGTCATGCTTGGAGGCTTTTATTTCTGGTTTTCATTCGGTGCTGAAGTGGGGCTCTTGAGTGGTCCTTCATTAGCAGGATTGCTGCCGGCACCTTAAAAGACACACGGCTTTTCCCATACAGGGCACTCCTGCGTAGCCACTGATTTTTAAACACAAAAGAGTATTTTCTGTTGGCGTCTCACCCTTGGGCTTAAACCTCCCTCAGAGACACCCCAGGTTAACACTGCGTCTCTGCCCTGGCTCACACGGGCTGGGGTCCTGTGACCCATTCCAGGGGGAGAACCCACTCTGCGTGTGGTGAACCCTGGGGAGGGAAGACGAGGCAGGGATAGAGCTTTGGGGCTTTGGGACAGTGGGATGGAGTGAGTCTGGGACCAGAGAGCAGGGAGATTCCCTCCCTGCCTGGCAGTGGTCCTGCAGGGCTGTGGGAAAAACTGCTCCCGCCCATGGTACATCACGGATTGGGTTCTTGCTGTCACTGCCATCGTCTCTTGGGCTGTATCTGAATGAGACTGGTTATAGCCAATGCTGTTTGAGTGAGAATAAATATGTAACTCGTTATCCCTCAGTAGGATTGTTGGTTGTTAATAGGTAAAGAGAGGAAAGGCTCAGTCATGTTTACCGGAATACTGTGTTATTCATGTTTACATCCATAAAATGGAAGTAAACCATATGGCAAGTCGAGTGGTAGTCCTGGGGCAGATCCCTTTTCCAGCAGATAGGGTCCCCGTAGGGGAACGCTCTGCAGGTCCTGGTCCAGAGGGCTCTGACTTCCATGGGCTGAAGGAGACCTCTCTGTGCCCTGTTCTCTGTGTCACAGCCAGTCCATCTACCCCTGCTCAGCAGAATTGCTGCCCACAGCATCTGGGAAGGCGCTGTGTTTGAATTGGCTCTGTGTGTATCACTGCATACAGCGTATGAAAAGTCCTCCATTGTTCATCCGCCTTGCTGAGATACGTTCAATAAGCTTTGAGGTGTCTAAATATGGATTTTCTTAAATCTTGTAAAATTTCAGACTAGTTACTTCACTAACATTAAATAAACGTTTCAGTATGGCGGTTCACTTAATTTCAGCTGCAACAAAAGCATTAACTCTGCTTTATTCCAAGTTTGAGTTCTCCCTAGTTCTTTATATACTGTGAAATAGTCACAAAGGTTGTTTTTACAGCGGAATTCCTTTGCCTGAACTTCCACTGCGGAGACATTATGTCAGCGATGCGGATAAAGGAGTTAACAGTCAAAGCACACCTCCAGTGTGTCATAAGAGAAACTTCATGTGCCACCTCGTTAAACCAGAAGAGAACAGTGAGGGTGAAAGGCGTTCATCTGGGACACCAGGGACTGCGCCAGTCAAAACATTGTTTTCTAAGAAAAATGAACTCTGCAAACACAAGAAAGAACCATTCTGAGAATTCCGGGAAAGTCTGATAGAACCAGAGACTACATACAGGAGATTGTCGCAGGCTCACAGACCGGTCGAGGCTGGAGAGAACCTCTGGAGGTCACCTGGCCCAGCCCCTTGCCCAGGCAGGGCCAGCCAGAGCGGTTTGCCCAGGCCTATGTCCAGATGGGGTCTGAACATCTCCATGGAGACTCCACCACCTCCCCACTGGTACTCCCTCACCCTCACACTGAAAGTGTGTTTCCTGATGTCCAGAGGGACCCTCCTCTGTGTCAGTTCGTGCCTGTGGCCTCTGGTCCTGTCCCTGGGCACCACCGGGAGGAGCCCATTGCCGTCCTCTTGGCACCCTCCCTGCGGGGGGTTGTGCCCAGGGATGAGCCCCCAGAGCCGGCTCTGCTCCAGGCTGAGGATTTGTGAAAGAGCATCAGAAAACCCACCTCTATGAATAGAAGGAAGACTTTGCTTCTGTTTGAGATGGAACTTTTCTGTCTTTCCAACACCTTTTTGCCCTTTGCAGTGTCAAAGTAGGATGCTATTGTTCTACTTTTCTCAGCTAATGATAATTTGACCTCAGAGAACAGAACTAGGATTTTTTTCTTTTCAGTTTAAAAATAACAAAATTATACCATGTAGGCCATGTGGCAGGAAAAGGAGGTGAGGAAGACGAAGGGAAGTTCAGAGCAAGAGGGTTGCTAGAATTGTTGGATTTGGTTGCTTTTGTGTTTGTTTTTTTCTGAAGGTGATTTATCTACAACATCACTCTGTTCCTTCTTTAAATGGGCTTATATTCTACATTTTTAATTTCATGACTTTCATGAAGAAAATTCCTGCTGTAATGGGGAGTGTGATTACGATTAATTTAGAGCTAACAATGCTGATTATTTGAACCTGCAAAGCAAACGTTACTGAAGAGGTGGATGAAGAGGTGGATGAAGAGGTGGATTCAGCCATGGTTTCTGGGAACCCAGTGTTCAGTGACACACACAACAAAGCAAATGCTTGGGCAGCCTTTTGAGTCTGGGGGTCTCATGTCGGGGGCTTTCGGGAGGAAGAACGTTACGCTGCTTTCCACTGCTCCAAAAAGAGCAGAAAAGTCCGCAGAGCATTTCTTCCAAATCTTTGATAATTGTGAAGTATCTGGCCTTAATATAAGAAAGTTTTCATTAGGACTTTGCTCTTTCATTCCAGGTATTTGAATGCGTGTGATGAGGTGGGAGAGGAGGAGGTTTGGGCGCTGCCTTCAGGAGATGGGGCTCTGTGGGGTGGCTCCCAGGTCTCACTGGCCCGTTCCCGTGCCCTAACCTGCTGTTTGTGGCCCAGGTGCTGGGTTGGGGATGAGGGCAGGGAACATCGAGGAGCAGCAGAACCTCTTGTGATGCTCAGGGTGGACTCCTGTCCCTCTGCTGGGATTTACCTGAGCTTAAAGGTGCGGCTGTTCCTTCAGTGCAGCGCGGGCTCAGGGACCGGGGCTGTGCCCAACGTCTCCAGCACAGCCAGGGAGCTGCCGGCACGGTGCCACCGGTGTCCTGGCTCTGCCAGCAGACCTCCTGTGTGGAAGAGCTGTCCCCAGATATGTCCCACACCCAGCATGTCCAGCATTATGCTGGGCTGGTCCCCGGCTCCCGGTGTCAGAGCTGCTGCAGGGGAGGTGGCCGGGGGGTGACAGCAGCCTGGCCTGGCAGAGGGTGGCCTTGGGGTGTCCAGGCTCCTCCATCCGCTCCCACAGCCCTGCCTCCGGGCAGGTTGTAATGTGGGCTGGAACAAAAGCTTGTTTTGGAGCTGGTTGTATTGATTGTTCCTGAGTATCACAGCCTGCGATACTCTTTTATGTTGTGTTAATGGAAAGGAAAACATTTGGGTACAAATATGACAGTTGTGCTGATGCTTTATAAAACATAGTTACACAAATGTTGAAAAGATGACAATTATTATCCCCTCAATTGCAAAAAGATGACTTCCTAGTTGTGCTTGGTTCTTCTTAACACCCCTCCTAGTTTTCATGCTTGATGTGTGTCGTATCACACATCATCTCGCAGGGACAGAGACCTGTCATTAGGTGTTGGGGAGACGCTTGGGTACCCGCTGCACACACCGGCTGGTGGAGCTCTGCTGTGGGGCTGGGAGGGAAGCGGTCAGGAGTTCCATACCTCACCTCTCAAGCATTCCCATCACCTGGTCCTTCCCTCACTGACCTTCCCAACCTTCATCCTTCCCACAGCCTGCTGTCTGACAGCCCCTGGGCTCCTCACCTCTCCGTGTCCCCATTGCTGGTGGCTCCACGGGGAGGAGATGCTGGAGTGACATTTCCCTGCCTGCAGCATCGTGTCTCTACGTGGGACCCCGGCGGTTTTCCTGGTGTCCATCACTCGGGGACAGACATGCAGGCTGTGCCCCCCCTGGGGTGGCTCTTCGGCCGCTGTGTGAGCAGCTCTGGCATCCAGCATGGGTTTGTGACATCTGGGGACCCCAGAAATAGCCTCTGGGCAGCATCTGAACCCGTGCGGGCTGGGACTCTCCCATCTCTGTAGCGCTGAAGGATGAAGGGAGTTGAGAGGAACCAGGGTGGCTGGGGCTCTCCAGCGGCTCCCTGGGCTTGGAGAGCGGCTGGAGAACGGCCCAGTGCCATCCTGGTATAGGAGAGGAAGGGCTGGTCCTTTTCAGTCTGGCCCTGATCAATTATTCACGCTCCCTCCAAAGCAGAGTCAGTGGGAAGTACAAAAAGTCAGGCAGAAGAAGGATGGGTAGTAACTTCTGGAGCGCTGTCCTCTGTTTGTGTTGCTTTTTACTGGGGCAGGTCAGGAGAGGAACTGAGGCTTTATGGCAGTCCTAGAGTGGAACGCTTGAGTTATAAACAAAACAAAATGACCTGCAAAAATAATTCACAGCCTTGTATATAGTCATGCTGTGGAAATTTTCCTCCTAAATAAAGTAAAATAGTAAAATTTTAGTCTGGTTTATACTGGGATTGTAAAAACAGGAAAATTGGATTTTAAGTATGAATATAGTAGATGGAATATACGATTTCACATCAATCTGATGCATAATTTCAAGGGAAATACTGGAAGAACTATTGTGCGGTGGAGAAGGAATGCATTTCAAATAGGGACATGCAGAAACGTAGTATGATCTCCTACTCGTGTACAATTTTATGCAGTGAATTTTGCATTGTCAGAAGATTTTTATAAAACCTATTTTAAAAAAGCAGCTACTGTAGGGAGTTGTGAAACTTTGAGGAGATGATTCATTTTCCCTTGGTTTGTCTGTGGGGTTCGGGGTGTAGGAGTTGGTTTGGGTGGGTGGGAGGGTGCTGGGCGCTCGGGCAGCGCCGTGCTGGCCCAGGGAAGGAAGGTCCTTGCTCCTTCCAGCCACGGGGCATCTCGGCAGCGTGTCGGGGTGGGCAGAACCTGGGAGGTGCCGTGGTGCACGGGGACAGCCTGAGCCCTGTGCCAAAGCACTCTGAGGTTTCATTCAACTCAGCGAGAGAGTAACTTCTCTTACATGGTCACTCTGCTGTCAGCAAATGCTAAATTCTTGACAGGACAAGGGGTAATGGTTTTGAATTGGAAAAGGGGAGATTTAGATTAGATACCAGAAATTCTTTGCTGTGAGGGTGGTGAGAGCCTGGCCCAGGTTGCCCAGAGAAGCTGTGGCTGCCCCATCCCTGGAGGGGTTCAAGGCCAGGTTGGAGGGGACTTGGAGCAACCTGGTGTGGTGGGAGGTGTCCCTGCCCAGGGCAGGGGGTTGGAACTTGGTGATCTTTAAGGTCCCTTCCAACTCTAACTATTCTATGATTCTAACAAAAAAGGAGAATTTTTTAATTGCACATTGTCCATATGTGGGGCTGCCCGGGGTCCCAGGGTGCAGGTGGGCAACAGGCGAGGTGGCGGTGTCTGGCCTGGGTGGGGAAGCAGAAGCAGATCCCTGCTGGAGCGGGGTCCCGGGGCTGTGGTTCTCCCTGCCACCCAATCCCACCATGGGGACTCTCTCCTGGCCACCAAGTGGCATCCACGCGTCTTCTGCTGCCCCTCCTTCCCCTTCACACCTGCCTCATGCTTTGGGTTTATTTGGCATAAATTATGTGTGTAATGGTCTAAAGTTGCAGCAGGAGAGGTTTAGATTAGATATTAGGAAGAATGACTTTCCTGAGAGGGTGGTCAGGCACTGGAACAGCCTGCCCAGGGAGGCGGTGGAATCACCATCTCTGGAGGTAGCTAAGAAACGTGTAGACATGGCTCTTCAGGGCATGCTCTAGTGCCCGAGATTATTGGTTTGTGGGTGGGTGTGATGGGGTGGTGTGGTGTGTGTGTTGGTGGTGGTTTTTTTGTTTGGTTTTGTTTGGTTTTTTTTCGTGGTTGGACTCGATGATCTCAGAGGTCCCTTCCAATCACGATGATTCTGTGATTCTGTGTCTCTGTGGAAATACACCCTCTGCGTGTTGGTGGCCACGCGGCAGAAACCCTCCTCTCGGCCCCAGTCAAATCAGGGAAAACCAATTTAGAGGTATTGTTCTCAGTATTAACACACTGGTTGTGTTATAAAAAATGGGGAATACAGCTCAGAATATTTGCCTGCAAACAGCTTTTTTTCCCCAAAAATTAGTCTTTTGGGATAGAAGCAATTATTTTTTTAGCAATGCACAAATTGGTTAGAAAAAGCTCTCACAAAAATACAGACAATATATTTTATATAAGTCTTATGTTGGACAAGTGTTAAATATTTTACAGGCATGTCAGCTGTGCCTGAAACTTCTTCACTGTGCTTAGTTACCAGTTGAAGGTAATATCTGTAATTTATTGAGAAAAAGCAATTGAAATACTCGGCATAAGATAAATGATCTTTTTAGCTGGAGTATAGAGTCCGTAATTACAGTATGAACAGATTAGGAAAAATAACGTTCCATCATATCTCCTGTTCAGCATTTACAGAAATTCTGGGTATTTATTTAATATTTAAATAGCCCATCTCCAAGAGTGTTTTCATTGTTTGATGTGGTCGAGCAATTCTCTGACACCCTTCATCATTCATCTGGATTATTTTTGTAGGCACACCATATTTTAAAATTCTCTGCTTTTATCTGCCGAGTCATCTTACCCAGGCATTTTGTTAAACTGCTAATGAGTCCCACGGGGCAATATGTTTAAATTAAATATACATTAATACCTGGTTCAAATTAAAAAGAAAACCAACAAAAAAGTCTGACTTTAGCTATATATAAATGACTGTAGAGCTCAGCTGTGCTGTTAGATGGGAGGGGGGCTGCCCTCCCCGTGTCCCCCACGCAGGTGAGCTGGGGGCAGGTGGGTGCCGTGGGCTCGGGGTGTCGAGCTGGGGCAGGGGACCTGCAGGTCTGATGGCTCCGGGGGCTCTCGGGGGGGTTGCCAGCCCAGCACCGTGGGGCATGTCCAGCTGCCACCGGGCTGTCACCTGCGCCCCGTCCCTGCGCCGTCCCACCCTGCCGGAGCCTGGCCATTGCCTCTGGGTCCTCCATCCTCTGCTGTTCTCGCTCTGCTGGGGGCACGATGGTACCGCTGGGAAGATGCCACGGGTCGCATCCCCGCGTCCCTGACCATGAGTGTTGTTTTTCCCCAGGTGTGCTGTTTTCACCCCGCAAGCCTCGGTGGTGGGTGGACTGGGGCAAGCTGGCAGTGAGAGCCTGAGTGCCATCAGCGCAGGTGTCCCCTCCTCGGATGGGAGCATTGAATTTTCACTGAATTTTTAGAGTTGGAAGGGACCATAGAGATCATCTAGCATCCTTTGCCCCAGGCTGCGGGTGAGTTTCTAGCCCATGAGGCTTCTCCATCCCGTCTGGAGCTCGGGCGATGGGGACCCCGGGGCAGCGCAGGGGGTGCAGCTGGTGGGAGCAGCACAAGTTCGCACAAGGACTTGCCATAACGGGGTTTCTGGAAATGAAGGGTTTGGTGCCGCCTCTTGTCTTCCATGGTGATGGCTTTCCCTTGCCGTGCTG
>JAHREE010000409.1:663760-694411 GCA_033628505.1 Tringa tobata | reverse complement strand
TGTCCTGGCAGGGCAATGGAAGCCAGATGGGTCAGCACCCCTCTGCCAGGCAGTGCTTTCACATGAAGCCGTGCGTGATACCCAGCTTTGGGCCCCTCACCACAGAAAAGGCCTTGAGGGGCTGGAGCGTGTCCAGAGAAGGGACACGGAGCTGGTGAGGGGTCTGGAGCACAAGTCTTGTGAGGAGAGGCTGAGGGAGCTGGGGGTGTTCAGCCTGGAGAAAAGGAGGCTGAGGGGAGACCTTCTCGCTCTCTCCAACTCCCTGAAAGGAGGGGGTAGCCAGGGGGGGTCGGTCTCTTCTCCCAAGGAACAGGCCACGGGACAAGAGGAAACGGCCTCCAGTTGCCCCAGGGGAGGTTTAGGATGGATATTGGGGAAAATTTCTTCCTGGAAAGGGTTGTGAAGCCTTGGCAGAGGCTGCCCAGGGCAGTGGTGGAGTCCCCAACCCTGGAGGGATTTCAAAACCAGATAGGTCCCTTCCAAGCTTGATGATTCTATGTGATCCAACCATTGGAGACACCACCTTCTTCTCCTGCACCGCAGAGGCCTGGCTGCACCCATTACTCCAGACTGCTCGGCCCCTGGAGACGTGCTGTGGGGGCATGTGAGAGGATGGAGAAACAAGGCAGGGAGGAGTGTTTGTGTTGGCAGGAGGCGATGGTTAGGGCTGATATACTGTGGCTGGTTAATACCTGGCCTGGGGAGTTAGGAGCAGCTTGTGTCTTTATTGTTTGCTTTCATTTTATAGCTTTTGGCAGATACCCAGAGAACTAGATGCGTCCCTTTTTTTATTTTCTCCTGTTAGGAATACCCCAGCAAGCCCGTGCTGTGCACCACTGGGTACAGAAGGATAAAACCAGCCTCTGACACCGTGCGGGGCTCTGTTTCTGCAGGAGTGCTGTGGATTCATGTGAGCCCAGGGAGTGTCATCAGCCCGTGTCCATGCGTGGGCAGCAAGACCCCAGGATGTCCCGGCCCTTCTGCGAGTGGTACGTGGTTTCCCCCATGGAAAATGGAGCAGGAGTCGCAGTAACTTCCCGAGTCTCCAGCAGAACCAGAGGCTTGACGTCCCGCATTTGGGTTGGGTTTGTTACCCACAGCCATCTCCTCTGTGCGTTTGTTATGGCGTTGGAGTCACGAATGATGAGCTCTGCACAAGGTGAGTGGGTTTAGGTGATACGACTGGCTTTGCTGTAGTCAGGTTCCATGGACTCACTTTCATCCCTAAAATACTGGAATTCTGTGAGTGGCACAGCCCAAATAAACCTCAGCATCTTCATGAAATTTCTCAAGGAGCTGTAAGTTTTCACTAGCACTTAGACCAGTAAATGTTGGGCTTTTAATGAAGAGAGTCAAGGTGTTTACCCCAGCTGTGGTTCTAGAGGCTTTTGACTCTGTCGTACTTTAAGCAGAGAATTCTGGCTGTCTATTTTTATTTAAAATCCACCGATGGAATTCAAGAGTACTAAAGCAGGACCTCCAGATCAAAAGACTTGGTGGGGGGTGGCAGTGAACTGTGCTGTGATCCTGGTTTGAGGTAAAACAGAGCAGCTAAAAAGGAAAATTACCGAACAGAAAATTGGTTGTGTTTTACCTCAAAGCAGGGCAGCTGTGGAGCCCCCGTTCCTTCCACGCTGGCTTCAGGCACAGGCGCAGTGCAGGTACCACAGACCCTACCGAGGACCAGCCACTGCGGTTGCCTTTCTTCATCTGCATCCATCCTCGGGCACGGCTCGGGCAGGAGGGGTCCCTGCTGGCTGGAGGGGCTTGGAGACGTCCCATGAGTATATGAAACACCCCAACGCACCCCTAAACAAATACCTAATATGTGATATATACATTCATATACCTATGCACATACGCAGCAGCTGCCTCCCCCTGCGTTGAGGCCACCCCGATGTCTCTGTCCTTGGGGGGGCCCCAGGCGTTACGTTCTGCCCACTGACCTGTGTGACAGGAAGAAGCGAGGGCTCCGAGCGGTGCTAAGGGCTGCTGCTGGGTGACCTGGTGGCCCTGGGCAGCACAGGACAGGAGGTTGGCTCCGGGTAACCCCGCTGCCTTTCATTGCTGCGCCCTGTGGGAGCAGTGGAGCCGCCGTCCTGAGGGGGAGAGGAGGGCTGGAGGATGCTCTGGCTCTTCTCCATCCCTGTTTTTCCCGAGAGTCTGTTAGGGATGGAGCTGTGAGGTGGATTTCACATGCCTGGGGATGTCACCCCCGCGGGCTGCGGAGCCGGGTCCTGCCCTTTGGGGTTCCCCAGCCCATGGAGCCATCGTGCAGTGCTGCGGGGACAGATAACCAGGCTCTGGCTGAACCCTTCTTGAGCAATTTCTCTAATGTGTTGGGCATAAACAATCTTTCTTTCAGAGTCAGGCATGCGTGTCTCATTCTAATTATTTTTTTCCCCTCTAACCCGTTTTTGTTCAAGTTGTTGCCACAAGCGGTGGTGATAATATTCTCTTCCCATTGTTACTATAGAGAGGGGATCTGCTATAATTATTGCTTAAACTGAGCTTTCTTCATTGAAAATGTTAAAATATCTGTGGCTGGGTGGTAATGGATTCATACATCTGCCAAATGTGCTGTTTTGAGGCCAGGCAGAGATGCTTTTCTCGTCCCTCGGTCGTCCTGCCCCTCGTGGGTGTGTGGCCCAAAGCGGGGGCAGAGCAGAGGGGGGACACTGGGGCTGGTGAGTCCCTCATTGCTGCTGGGGAGGCTGCAGGAGCTGACCCTGGGCAGAGAGAGGCACAGAGGCCATGGGCCGAACCGTCACCCGATGGCATTCGTTTATCCTGGGCTTCTCGCACCTTGAAAATCAGTTTTTCTCCCTTCAGAGTCCCTTTGTTTCTGGCTACAGGAAATGTTGAGACGTCTGCTTGGAAACTGAAGCACTGCCCATTAATTGCCACTGAAACTGCCGTGGAGCAATGCTACCCTCACCTTTACTGCCTCAGCACGGAGAGACAGCTGGAGAGCGGGAGGGAGCTGCTGCTGCGGGGCTGGGGCTTTCGCGCATGGTCTGCAGGTTCACAGCATCACAGAGGGGTCTGGGGGGGAAGGGACCCTAAAGCCCCCCCAGTGCCACCCCCTGCCCTGGGCAGGGACATCTCCCACCACACCAGGTTGCTCCAAGCCCCCTCCAACCTGGCCTTGAACCCCTCCAGGGATGGGGCTCTACGCCAAAATAACCTCGAAGGAAGGATGGAAATTATTAAGATTAAAAAAAAAACCAGGGAGGAATCTGGGTGGGTGGGTGGGAAATGACCTCAGCTCAGCCAAAGGCTGATGTGTTTGTCTTCTGAAGAAATTTGACGCTGAACGTGACCCAAATCTGTGCAGTCTCAGTCAAGCCCATTTCAGACTTTTTGGTGAACCTACTATTTGTCTGAAAAAAAAAAATATATTCCTCTTGCTCTTAGGTGAGCAAGAGGGGAGAGGTGCCGGGTGTGTATCTGCAGCCTCGGGGAGGGTATATGGAAGTGCTTTCACAGCAGCTACCATTCCCTTTAAAAAAGGAAAAAGTAAAAAGAATTACAAATAATTCTCTCTTTTCCTAGCCCTGTCTTTAATAAAAGTCTAATGAAACTATGTCAAAATGGGTGAGTAACTGTTAGATGTATAATTAAACCTTCCTGTGTAATGTGGGGCACTGCAAGATCAAATGAATTACCAGATTTCCCTCCTGGATATATTACCTTTCTGAAAGCTGTCAATATTTTTTAACAAGAAAGACTGAAAGGATGTGGGTTTTTCAGAGAATGAGAAAGTTACGCTACTTAGCTCTCTAATACTAGCTCTAAAAGAAAGACAGAGGATTCTGTGAGGCAGTGTTACTGGTTGGTTTGGCACCTGAGAAGAGGCAGTCTCTGGCTGACAGGGTACGGTGTTTAAGTGCTTTGTTGTTGTTCTGAGCCCGGTGTTTACAACCTCGCTGCCGAGGTTCAGTCCTGTGATGGTTTCTGGTTAATAAAAAGATGAAGAATGTGATTGATGGCATTTTAGAAGCAAACAATGGACACTTGATTTTGCCCTCTTTGTCGCATCCTTAAGGAAAGAAGAAATCGGTTTGAGGAGCCCTTCACAGCAGGGGGAGGAAATGAGGCCCAGAAGACTTTTGAATGTGACTCTAAACAGATTCCAGACACTGCAAAAGAGCAAAACAGCTCCTAAAGTGCAGGGAAAAATAAATATTTTTAAAGGATTTCAGTGTATTTAACATAAAACATGTTGATTTATAAGAGACTAATTATTACAATCATTAAAAGACCATGATTATCATCAAAAGGCTATTATCAGAAATGAAATACTAAAAACAAATGGTATATATTAAATAGGATCATACATATTTCATAAAACGTATTATACTGCAAAATAAGTTGTCATGTAGCCATGGCAATGACTTTTAAGTTACCCTTTTTGATGCCTTAATGCACTGCTCTGCCTGTTTCAGAGTCAAGCTCTGACCGTGCCCAGCTCCCCCGAGCTCCGACGGCCGGTGGGTGTTGCGGGGCGATGACACCCCGAAGCGGTGACCCCCTGGGGGAAAGGCTGTGTGTCAGTGGGGGACACGGCCCGCGGAGCTGGGGGTGTGCAAACAGAAGCTGGCACAAGTGGGGGATCCGGCCGGTTTCTGTCTCCCAGCCGCCACCCGCGCGGCACGGCTGCCAGAAAAAGGAGTTACTTTTCTTTCCAGCTTGTGTTGTGTAACTTGGTGCCTCGAGAGCTGAACTTCTGATACCGGCTTCTCCGCAGAGCTCCCAGGGCACGGCGTTTGGCCTTCAGGTGCCGGTGCCTGGGTCTCACACACCACATTCCTTGGGAGCCGGACCGTCTGCACGCCCCGGTGTCCCCTAAGGGGGTGTTCAGGGTGGGATTAAAATGCAAAGGCCAGTATTGGCTTCTCCATCCGATGGGGGCCAGGCCAGGAGGGGTTTGGTGCAGGCAATGGGGCTACTCTGATTGGCTTTGTCCTGAATTGGACATCTGGCTGCAACACCTTTTTTAAAAAATTGGGGGTTCTTAAATACGTTTGTGCGTTTAAAGTTCATAATATTTTTAAAGATATCCTCTTCCTTTTTCATTTTATGTCTATCTCCTTTTATTTTGAGTGTTTTCTTTGATTTTTGTGTCAAAGAGCTGATAGGTACAGCGTACCTGATAAGATCCAGCCGAGATTAAAATAAATTCTGTTTTGTGGTGTGGAAGAGACCAGTTTTTACATATCAGAACTCATAAAAGCAGGAGAGACGTGTGTGGCGGGCGCTGAACTCTCGTTTACCCTCTCATTATCTCGCCTGGGACAGAAGGAAGCTGGTGCAGGTCCTGCCGCTGCAGAGGCCATCGGGAGGCTTTTATTACTGCCTTTAAACACAGGGCCATTTCTCTTGTCACAGGCGCTTCCCCGACGCCGAGGAGTCAGAGATGTAATTATCCACGTGAAGATCTTCCCGAGGGTGTGGAATTCCTGGTGAACAACCTCTCCTCTCTCACACCAGCTTTGTTTTATGCTCTGGGCTCTCCCCGTTTCCCGGGGCTGGTACCTGAGCCCCGACAGCTGCTGGAGAGGGACCCGCGGTGGGAGTGGACGGTGTCCCCGGGAGGAGACTCCAGGGCAAGGAACTGCCACCAGAATACATCCTGGAAGGCATCCGGGTGCCTGGGGGAACAAACCTCGGAGGCGTGGCTGCATCAGGTAGGGCAGTCTCTTAGTTTTTTCTTAACATTTCAACATGAAGCATCGTGATCTTTTTCTACGGGAATGGCATGTTCTGTTTCTTGCTTGTTTGGCTTCTAAATAGATGTTGTTGGAAAATATCCCAGATTGTGCCTTCGTTCTTCAGTTACACATTAATTCATATGTTCAAGGGCAGACTTTATGTCCTGGGATTAAATCCGCCCAAGGATGCTCCCGCTGGCCCCTCTCCGGCAGGGCTGGAGAAGGGGCCGGGCAGGGGGAGGTGGGCAGTGGGAGGGACAGGAGGGAAAAGGACAGCGGGAGGGACAGGAGGGAAGTGGGCAGCAGGAGGGCAGCGGGAGGGACAGGAGGGACAGGAGGGAAGTGGGCAGCAGGAGGGCAGCGGGTGGGCAGCGGGAGGGCCAGGAGGGAAGTGCCAAGTGCAGTTTCGTGAAATGCGGCTCTGTTTATGTAAATCCATCAAAACACCCAACATGGATGTACTGCTTGTTTTGTTGGTGATCCTCGAGCAGCTTCTTTCTTCCCTCACTGCCAAAATCCTTCTGTTTCTGGGTCAAAAATATTCTTCCTCAAATTCCCCAAAAATAAGGATTTCCCCAACTTCTCTTACCTCACTTTTCCAAAGCAGTGCATTCAGAGGATGAGTTCCCTAGTTCTTTGCCCCAGCTCCTCTGCTGGTCACTCGTGTCTCGCTGGCGTTGGTAACGAGAGGGAGGGGTTCAGGTGGGAGCTGAGCTGGGGGCGAGGGAAGTTATTTTGGTTCATTTCTGGTGTCAGCTTTTCTTTGGCTGTAGGCTTCTTGATGACTGTTGGTGAAACAGTGTTCTGCCACCGCAGCGACTGTAGTGTCTGCCTGCACCCAAACAGCACGCCTGCGCATGGGGTACACTGCAATCATGTCACTGCTACCACCATCAGAGTGTCTTCAGCAGGCTTCAAGGTGACACCGAAGTCACTCAGAAATTATACAGATGTGTTAGAGAGTGACATTCATGTCATCCTGATACAATGGCGACATTAGCATCTAATTATCTTGTAGTCAATTTGACATCAGTCACATCCTGTATATCATGTATCGTACCACCTTGACTAACTGAACCTCCCGGGGACATTAAATAAGTTCAGAGCACCAAGAATTCACGTGATCGAGGGAGGGGTCGATAAATTCCATGGGCACTGCAGTGTGAGGTGGGATTGATAAACTCCATGGGCACTGCAGTGTGAGTGGTGATTGATAAATTCCATGGGCACTGCAGTGTGAGTGGGGATTGATAAATTCCACGGGCACTGCAGTGTGAGCTGGGATTGATAAATTTGATGATCATTGCAGCACTGGTCATTACTGTCATTACCAAAGACTGGTCATTTCAGCCAAACATCTGAGACACCACTGAGGCTGGTCAAGTAATAAGAGAAAACAGTGAGTTATTCCACAGAAATTCCATTGTGAGGGAGATAAACGATCCACATGAAATGCTTTGGCCAGTTACGCAGTCCTCAAGTCTTCAAATTCCGCTCTCCTGCGAGAGGCTCATTGTCTGCGAAAGGGTGAATTTTATTGAACAATATCGAGCTCTTCTGTGCGAGCGTGCCCGTGACTCTAAACCAGTCCCACTGTTGTTACTAATAAGCTCTCCTGAAGAACAGGGATGTTAGGGTTCTGCGAGTCTCACCACCAGAATGTTTTCTTCTGTTTAATTAGGTAACAGTCAACATATTTCAGAAATAATGTCTCTCCCTCAAGAACCATTTGTTGTAAGTGTCAAGTTTTTTGTTTCTCAATTACCCTTTATTCAGGAAGCATTTCTGATTTTGATTGATCTTCAGTTGTTATTAATGCCTTCCTGGCTGTTTTATCCAGAAATCAGGACTGTGAATTCATGTCCCTGACTGTAGCCATCCCGGTGTTACAGACCCAGCACAGGAAACAAACCAAGAAAGTGAATGCGCCTTTACATCTCACTGTGATTCAGATGAGTTCTTATTTTTTCCTTTACAGGTGACCTGGTCTGGGGATAGTTTTATGCGTGTTTGTTGTGTAGGTGATCACACCTAAATATTGTCTTCTTGCTTAGCACTTGAGGGCACTTAATGTAATTGCGAAACTTTGTTTTAATGACATGGTTAGTACTGAACTGCACTGGCTGCCCAGAGCAGTTGTCCTCATGTTATCAGTCAGCTGCTTAGATAGTCATGAGGGAAAACTTATCATTATTCACAGAGACAGAGAAACAAACATTAAATTTAATTGCAGTATGGAGCACCAGAGTCATAATCTTTATATGACAGTTAATGCTTTCATTACTTTTCAATTCACTTATTATGTTACTCTTTCAAAAAGCTGAGCATCTGACAAATAGAAGTAGATCTTTCTCTTCTACATATGTAAAGACATAAATGACAAAGAGTATGATTGAATAAGTACACTGAATAATTTTATTTTATATGGGTAGTTTTACTAACTCCTAATGGCATATTTATATATCTTGTTAAAAATATCCCTTTCAAATAGAAAAAAAAAAAAGTCCTCATCCATTTTATGAAGGCCTTATTTCAAGGAAGCCTGCGGTACCTCATTAGACTTAGGCAGGTCCTACAGCAGGTCCCTCAGCAGCGTTCTCGGGTGCAGACCTGACTGGTACAGCCGGGACCCCCGGTGTCCTCTCTGAGCCGGCAGGGTCCCTGCAGGCACCAGTAGCGTGAGGTCCGTGAGCCACCCCCGGGTGTCAAAAATGAGTCACATTCTTCTGCACCGTCCTGATTGTTTTGCTTCAATGCACTTTGTTAAACGCCTGGTTAAGTGTTTGGAAGAATCAGGTTGATTCTTTGAAATCAAAGAAATCAAAGAACAGCAATAAAGTCACAGTCATATTGAAATTTTGATGCTACTTCAATGAGTTTCATGAGATCTTGCACGCGGCTGTTCTAAGCAGAACCAAGCTGTAGTGGCCATTCAAAACCAGTGCTAGCAAAGAGCTGCTGATACCCAATTTGTTTAATCATCAAACTATATCTGATAATGAAAGGAGCCCCTGATGCTCAGTCTGTGCAGACACCAGAGCAGCCAGTGGAGCACACACAGTGAAGCCGTTCACTTGGTGGTGTTGAGAAGCCACACGTTGTTGCTGCAGTGTAGTTGCAGGAGCTGCCTTCCATGCAGTCTGTCCTCCTGGGGAATAACTCAAGGAGTGCTGGAAGATTTCTGTTTGACAGCTGGAAAGAACTGAGATTTGGCCATACCTTCTGCTGCCTATTCAGATGGGCATGATTGACAGAGGCAAATACAAACCAAAAAATGTAGTGTCTTACCCAGGTTCCTGCCCAGCGTGGAGGGACACAGGTAACTGCTGGGCTTCTCCATTTCATGCTGGCATCAGAAGAGCTATATCCATAGTTTTGCCTTTAATTAAAACCAGGGACTGCTTAATTTGTTCCCTGTGATGGTATTGGGGATGTATCCAACAGCAGGCACAGAGCATGCCAACTTCCTTCTGATTCAGTAATTCTTGCTGTGCACCTCTGCTTAGGCTCTGAAACCAGAACTCTGCAGCAGTCTAAGGCTTCAGCCTATTTTAAATGATTATAGTGCTGGTAATAAAGCTTTCATGTGCAGTAAGAAGTAGATGAACATTAAAATAGTCAGGTTAAGTGGCACAATAATTGAACCCGCTAACAAATGGGGGGGGGGGGAGCGCTTTTTGTAATAATTTCTTTGCTTTGTGTAATATTTGAGTCTAAAGCAAACAGGTTTTTTTTCAGTGTGCTGTTGATGGGTGTATACTTGATGTGCCATGTTAATAAAGCACATGAAAATTGAATAATCGGCAGGTCGTCCTCTTAACACACAGGCTTGCCATTACCCAGAGCGCGCACAGCAAACGAAGAGTTCAATAATTCATAAAGAGTGCTTTGTGCTCGGCAGAACTGAGGAAGTGAGGGTAATCCTACCGTCTAATGCAGCATCACCCCCAAGTAAAGCCCTTTAGGAAGAACAAGCCTTGATAAACAAAAAGTGTCTGGAGTCACTGATCTTCTTCCTTCAGGCAGAGAGCTCCTCTCATTACTTTCCACGCTGGTCTGACGGTGCCGGCTTGCGAGTCTGTCCTCAGGCCCAGCACCCTCCCACCATGCCAGGACTTTGGTCCTACCTTCCCTTTCCCTGTGCTCCTGAGGCCGCTGTGCCAGTGCCGGGCGAGCTGCTCCCTGGCAGATGATGGCTCTGTGACCATGTCTGCCCCTTCACGTGCCCTTTATAGAATCATAGAATCATCTAGGTTGGAAGGACCTTCAAGATCATCTAGTCCAACCATCAACCCAACTCTGACAAAAAAACCGTCACTAACCCATGTCCCCCAGCACCGTGTCAACTCGTCTTTTGAAAACCTCCAGGGATGGTGCCTCAACCACTTCCCTGGGCAGCCCATTCCAAGGCTTAATAACCCTTTCAGTGTAAAAACGTTTCCTAATATCCAATCTGAACCTCCCTTGGTGCAACCTGAGGGAGGTTCCCTTGTCCTCTTTCCTTGCCTCCCGGGGCCTGTGCCGCTGCCATGCTGCTGGGGACTGTGGCCAGCCATGGCCTCCCCGTGGCCGCCCAGCGCCCGCCGTGTGTGATGCCCTCAGCTCCAGGGACCCAAATGGGTGTTTCAGTTGTTGGTGCATCCAGGACAATTACAGCAGCCTGGATGCTGCAGGATTTTTCCTACCGAAATGGCGCCCGGCGCTGCCGAGGCCGCGTGACTGATCGGTGCTGCTCTCTGTGCTCTGCTTTTAATCTACAGGATTTAAGTGTGCCTCTTAATTGTGCCTAAGATTTATGAATGCAGTGTTAAATTGCACGTCTGGGAGGTTTTTTTTTAAAATAACAAAATGTAAATTGCTGAGCTTTTCTGAAGTTTACAAAATACTTATCTGTAGGTCTATCAGTTTCCTTCCAGAAGCCAGCCAGCCTTGTGGTGCTAATCATCCGCCTGGGTGGGATACTGAGGGAAAATGTCCCAATTAACAGTTAACGTAGATTACTTAATGCATAAACGTTCCTAGGCAGAACTAATGTGGCTTTTCTTTGGCTTAGTCAGCCGTTTTTCAGTTTCTGTTTGAGGGAGCCCTGGGGTTTGTTGGCAGAGTGGATCCAGGAGCAGCCGGTGGTCCGAGCCCTGCCCGGGGCTGCAGCATCTCCCCCTGGGGGCAGGTGCCCCCAGACCCCAGCGGGGCTGGAAACTGCTGCCTCACCAGAGTGCAATCTGTAAGGGAATTCAGTTTAAGGCAATCAGGGGAATTTTACTTCTGAGTGTCCACACAAAGATACAATGGTGTCTAAGTAATCTGCTCTAGATTCACAAATCCTGTTAAATTACCATAGAATCATAGAATGGTTGAGGTTGGAAGGGACCTTCCAGACCATCCAGTCCAACCCCCAACCCAGCACTGCCCAAACCCCCACTGACCCATGTCCCTCAGCACCACGTCTGCCCGGCTTTGAAATCCCTCCAGGGATGGGGACTCCACCACTGCCCTGGGCAGCCTCTGCCAAGGCTTCACAACCCTTTCCAGGAAGAAATTTTCCCCAATATCCATCCTAAACCTCCCCTGGGGCAACTGGAGGCCGTTTCCTCTTGTCCCATGGCCTGTTCCTTGGGAGAAGAGACCGACCTCCCCTGGCTACCCCCTCCTTTCAGGGAGTTGGAGAGAGCGAGAAGGTCTCCCCTCAGCCTCCTTTTCTCCAGGCTGAACACCCCCAGCTCCCTCAGCCTCTCCTCACAAGACTTGTGCTCCAGACCCCTCACCAGCTCCGTGTCCCTTCTCTGGACACGCTCCAGCCCCTCAGTGTCAGTTAGATTAGCTTTTGCTGAGCGCATTCTTGAGAATGAGCACGTTGGTGTGGGGAAGTGTTGAGTTTGCCTGTGTTTTGTCTGCAGGGTATTTGCCCTCAGGAGGATGTTTCCATCCCTTGATCCAGCTGTCGGGAATATCTCTGTGTGTGTGACTGTGCTGCTGGTGTTCCCCTCCCTTCCTGGCGTGTCCTTCTCGGAGCCGGAGGCTGCTGGGCAGACGGGCAAACCCGGTCAAACGGGAAACGTAAGGAAAAAAGCGTAAGGAAAAAAGTGTAAGGAAAAAAGTCACACGTCTTATTTTTAACTGCCATATTTTTTTAATGAGTATTACTATCGGATTCTGCAGGAAATCATCTCTCCAGGCTTAATGAAATCTGCAGCCTGGCCGTGATTTAAGCCTGGTTTGTAAGTAGCGCTAACGGTTGTGTGGTTAAATAGTTGCCGCATCCTGTACATTGCCAGTGATAGCTGAGACTGTAAAAGAAAATACAAGCAATATCTGCATTAACCAGAAAATTAATCTGCTCTGCCTGCATTAATATTGATTTTTTTCCTTTGCTTTTTGCAAATTCTGGCTAACGAATTTCCTGGTAAGAGTGCTGGCAAAAAAAGAAAATTTTGGTCAAATGTTATAGAATTTTGATGGCATATCAAATGAGGGTTTAGATCCCAGAGTATATTTGCTAGAACCCAGTTCTGAAGTTCATCTTGCCAAGAAAAATATGAATTATTATCTGACTTGCTTGCTAACAGGCAGCAGACAAAATTACTTCCAGGATGTATTCAGTGAATGGCTTAAAACACCGTAAAAGGGAATCATAGAGTCATAGCATTGTCGAGGTTGGATAGGACCTTTCAGATCATCGAGTCCAACCATCAACCCAGCACGCACAAACCCACCACTAACCCATATCGCTGAGCACTGCGTCTGCCCGGCTTTTAAACGTCTGCGAGAGAAATGCTGTTGAACAGTTAAGACAGACACTTGCTGTATTTTATTTACATAACGCCCAATGAAACTGTGATCTCTTAGAATTTCCCAACTGAACGTAGCTCTGGAGCTTCTGCTGTAATACTCTTTGCTGAAAGCCAAGCTAAAAGAAGATGGTGTTTAATCCAGCAGTGTTGAGGCCCATCTCCTCCCTGGTGGTGTGACTGGAAGGCGACGTGGTCCATGAGTGTCCAGCAGGGATGTTGGTTGCCCATCCATCTCCTCCCTCCCTAAGAGCTCCTCGTGACAGTCGCTGCAGGTCCTGTGTCCCCCGGCTGGGAGCAGCAGGAGAGGGGGGTTTTGGTATTTCCACTTCTCAGCAGCACTTTTCACTTTTTTTTCCAGCGCTGCAAGAGGAGGCCGGTGGCTCTAGTCCCATCATTCCCAGATGGGAAACGGAAGCCGCAGAGCTTGCGGCTAATGGCAGACATGGTCAGGGGCTGAACGAACCTCTGTTGCCTTTGATGTCATTGGAGTTACTTTAATTTTAAGCTAATTTTTTATGTTGTCAGACTCGATATCATCAGTGTCACTACCACGCCTGTCTGCAGCAAGGCCATCGCTGCTGCTGACACCGTGGTCATGGTGTCACTGCTGATAATTTAAGTCTGACATTAGAAAGATTAATTTACTATGAAAATGACCCCCAGGAGACTAGTTCAGACACAGGATGAATCATATTTGAGAAATTGGATGTCTCATTGTTTCAGAAGTTCTAATTAACTTTTTTTAACCATTGGGAGTAGTGGGTAGGGACCCATCTTGGCTGCCTGTTTCATCCCGGTGGGATGGCCGCGAGGAGACAGAACCCTTGACGTTCTGTGGTGGGTGGGATGACTGCTGTGTGGGGCTGGAGCTGTCACACCATTCCCATTGAAAACATACCTCTTGGATCAATTTGGAGCCAAGTCATAGCTGGTGGTGATATGGACAATTAAGAGTAGAAAAATAAAATAAAAAAAAAAACTTTAAAATATTGGTTTAGGAGTGCACATTATGAGAATTGCCAGCTCTGCCCAGCCCTGCAGGGGCGCACACTCACTGCCTGGTTGCCTGACACGCTGTTTGGTACCTGTGAGTCTGGAGAACAGGAGAAGTTCAACCAAACTTAATTTTTAAATCTGTAACTTGCTAAGTTTTCTGATAATTTATCTGCTTTTCTTTTTCTCTGACATCATTCTCATTTTCCTCACCATTTCTTGTGATGACACTTTTCATCCAGTATTCTGTAAAATATGATAATACAAAACACTCCAGCCATGGAGGCTGCAATAGCACCCAACAGTGACTCTGACTGGGAAGTTCTGCCACTTGGGTATTTTCGTCTTACTATTTTGAACTGTTTTATATGCCCTAGCAGCCTCTTCCTTCTGGAAATGCTGTGTCTCAGCTGTGCAGGAGGAGCTGGGGTGTCTCTGGGATGTGTTTGAGGGGAGCTAATTCTCCTGCTCGCACGTGAAAGGTGCAGGGAGAGGAGAGGACGTGACACATCCAGCAGCACGAATTCAGCCTGGCAGTCTGCGAGCAGGGGGTCAAAAGAAAAGAAAATTGCATTTCCCTCTTTATTTTCTTGAATCCTGTTTGTGAAGTGGGGTCACGCCTCCCAAACACCGATTTTCAGCCTGGGACCTTGGGTGCCGAGAGCGCCCCTGCAGCAGACCCCCAGCCTGCCCTGCTGCTCTCTGCAGGAAGCCTGTGCCTGCATCCTGGGCTCCGCGCTGCTCACTGTCCAGCCCATCACCTCAACATGAACGATGGATTCTGAGTCAGCTCTCCAGAGCAGTGAGACACCTGTGAAAAACCCCATATGGCCGTATTTCCCATGCACTTTCCTCCCTCTCTTCTCCCAGGGTGAAAAAGCGGGAGCTGAGCTCCGTGCAGCGCGAGTGCCTGCCCGGCGGCGTCTGCGCCAGGATGCTGAGGGTCTTTGTGACGCCGCCTGCTGAGGTTCCTCCCTGGGAGCTGGGGATGGTTGTGCAGATCCTCCATGAATTGCCCTATTTGTTGAGGTAAGACAATAACAGACAACAATAATTTCTGAGTTTGGGTGCCAAGATGTTGAGGTGAGAAGAAGCAGGTCTCTTTTGTTGGGAGGTCTCTGATGTGAAAGGCGATGTTTGGGAGGGACCCCTGGGATGGGTCCATGCCCAGCTCACTCAAGGGTATGTGCAGCTAAAGGGAGCTCTGAGTGTGCTCTGCCCGGGACCGCTCTCTACTCAGCGAGGTACCACCACTGCCAGCCCTGCCTGAGAGCCCCCTCGCCCCCCGCTGCCGGGGCATCGCTGGGGGCTGTCCCGCTTCACAGGGAAAAGCTCTGTCTTCGGTGTGTATGGCTGAAAGGTTCCTGATGGCTCTCGCTTGGAGACCTGGCACTCATGAGGTTGGAGGAGAGACAACTCGTGCATTAGATTCCCTAGAACAGCTTTCTTGTTTGAAAGGGAAAAAAACTGCAACCCCAAAATCTACATTCACAAAAAAGCATTTGGTAGCATGTGTCAAACCCATCTGCACATGGAAAACACGTCAGGGAGGTGAAACCTGTTATTATAATGTAAATGCCCAAATTTGGTAATAAATGGGAGATTCAGATGGGCTGGTTCCAGCAGTCACCAACCACTGGATGCCCAGGTTATGGGTCAGTGCATAGGATGGTGTGTCTCCCGCAGCAGAGGGGAGCTCTGGCTGAGGGTTTCTGGCCACCCTCTGCTCAGAGCCGGGGCCACTCGTGTCCGCTGCTCCAGGGCCAGGCTGTGGGCTGGCAGCCAGGAGGTGCCAGTCACCTTCCAAGTTCATTTGCTTCTCTTCACTAACGCAACTCTGTTTTGAATGCGGCTTTTCCCTGGCCGTCTCCTGTGGAATTTTATCCGAGCTTTTGTATGGGTGTGTTAAACACAGGCAGACATCTCTTGTCCCCGAGTGACGTTATTCAAAAGGTGACAGGCTCCTAAAGATGCAGCTGGGTGCCCACTAGGGTTTTCTCAGGGCTTACTTTTTCTGGAAATATGCTTAATTCTTATTAATGTCAGTATTTCCATCAACTTCAGTTTGAGCTGGGCCTCTAGGTAGTTTGAAAGCCTGTCAGAGTGGTGATGTGGATGTATTTATACCCCAAACCCCTCAGAATTCAGGCCTTTAAGTGTTGCAGTGATGGACGACAGCAGTCAGTCCCCGGGTGGATGTTTCTCTCCCGGTGGCCGCTCCGGCTGGGCCGGTTGCCCGGGCTGGCTCTGCCAGGGCTGCAGGGCTGGGAACGGGCAGGGAGCGAGAGCTGCCGGTGCCTGGAGAAGTTCCTCCTGGGCTGGGGAGCGTCGGTCGTGTGGCTGGCTGCTCCGGGGAGAAGCTGTGTGTGAGGTCTTTGCTCCGGGTGCCCTTTAGATTTCTTGCTGTCAGAGTGGCTGCTGCTGGGGGGGTGTCCCCGGCCAGGCGGGCGCTGGCAGCAGAGATAGCAGTGCCCAGTGTCAGCAGCAAGCCGGCACAGGGGGACAGGGGACATTCCTCGGGAGCCAGACGCGCAGCAGAGCTCTCTGCCGCTCTGTTAAAGGGAAAAGCAGCTCCACAACTTGTCTGCCAGTGCCAAGGAGACTCTCTGGGGTACCACACCTGGAGAGGGCTGTCCCGGGGGAAGGAGGACCCTGGCTGCCCGCTCGGGCAGACGCCGAGGTGTGGGGCGTGCTGTGCAATGTGCCCACCGGTGGCACGGGGACACGGGGACAGCCTTCCCGGTGCCTGTGAGGCTGGACATAGCCCTCCCCACATGGCTCTGGGGATCTGCCCAATTAAAATACCAGGCTGGAGGGGGCTTGGAGCAACCTGGTCTGGTGGGAGGTGTCCCTGCCCGGGGCAGGGGGTGGCACTGGGTGGTCTTCAAGGTCCCTTTCAGCCCAAACCCTTCTGTGACTCTCTGGTCTTCAACTTTGATGAAAACGCTGTTGGGGAGATGTTGTGAGGGGATTGGAATACGCTTGGACGTTGTTTTGGATTGACAGGTAATGACAGGGTGTTTGTAGGTACAGATGGGAGAGTTTTATTTGTCATTAATTTTGACTTGCTTCAGCAGATGTTTGCTGGAAACTCTTTTAACCTGCTTAATTTGTCTCTGTGTTCTGGGAAGCAGATAGCCACAATTAGGAGACTGATTAGTAAGTTCTTTAATGACTTTCACTAGTTTTAGTCATTATTGCTGATACAGGACCCTGAATCGTGGGAGTTGGGATTTAAACAGTAAAATCCAAACCATGTCACAGTTGTTTGTTTACAGTGAATTTGCTACTTGTCTGTTCCCTTCTTGGCTGTGTGGGGAGTTGCGGGGTATTTGCTGCACATGATGTTAAATTCCCAAGTACGTGAAAGGGTTTCGAGACGTGTGATGCCACCCACTTCCCTGGGTGGTTGGACAGAACGGTCCCTGGGCCTCCTTCAGTGGCTGCCCGGGGCACTGGTTTTGTGTCAGCGGCATTGGATCCCTCCCCAGGACTGGAGGTCAAGCGTTTGGACTCACAAGATGGTTTTTTTGGGTTTTTCTGTTTGTTTCTTTAGCACCTGTGGTCAGTAAGTTTTCAATAGCAAAGACAACGCAGCAAAACCTCACATGAGCTTCAAAGGGTATTCACACACAGCCTCTCAGGTACCTGGTACGTACACAATCTGTTTAAAATACTTTATGTACCATAACCTATGCATACGATACCTACTACGTGGGTTATCAGGGTAAATGGCAGAACTCCACGGCTGGTGCATTTATTCTGTTTCCTGCACCGCCCCTGCCTGGGACTGTCCCTCCTGCCTGGGACTGTCCCTCCTGTCTGCAGGACAGACAGCTGCCCCCAGCTCCCCCCATGGCTGGGCACCGACTGCCCCCGGCAGACACCCAGAGACCCCTCCACGGCACGGCTTTTCCTCTTCTGCCCTGCAGGGACCTTTTCAAAATGGACCAAATCCACCCAAATCAGTCCCAAATGAGCAGGGGACGGCTTTGGTTCAGTGGTGCTCACTGAAGGGTGTTACTGGGAACACTTGTCTGAAGCCTCCCGGGTTGGGCAGACCCTGGAGAGGCCAAAGAGAGCTCTGTGGTGCCCCCAGCCACACGGCCAGGCACCGGGGCAGCTGGCACCGCTGGGGCACAGCGAGGGACAGGCACTCCCTCGGGGAAAAAAAAACCAAAACATTTTCATCACTATTTTCTGCTCTGCAAGGAATGCTGAGGTGCAAACCTTTCTCTTTTTTTCCTCTTTTTTTTTTTTTTCTCTAAAAGCATGAGAATGAAGTAGTTGAGAAAGATGTGAAATGAAGTTAAAAAATAATGTTGAAATGAAAGATTGAAAGATTAATGTGCTCTCTTGAATGCCTATATTCAAAACAGGATACTTTGACATTACTGAATTATTTTGGTTTTTTTATTTTTCTGCAGCCTAATTTTTTCACACTTTGCATGTTTCCCGTTGTTCATGTAAATGACATTGTGAGCAGAAAAGTTTCAACAGAAGATTTCCAAACCAAGCAGAACACGTGGACAAAGCACTACTATTTTGGTGCCTTGCAGTGCTATTCCCCTGTTTCTGTCGGGACTGACCCTGTGCCCAGCAGCGTGCAGGCTGGTGGGTAAAAAAGCAGCGTAATCTGGACTGTGGTCAAAGTTCTTGCTGGGATGAAGTGGACCATTGATGGGGCTTCCCTCTCACTGCACCCCAGCTGGGCTTCAGTTTCTCTGTCTGCAAAATTTAGACATTATTGTGTTCTTCCTCATCACAGGTGTGATCCATGGCTCCTGCGTAGGAAGGATGAATTCGGTGATAAAAACCGCCAATCTTTATTAGGAGGGAGGACGACACAGTCTGTGTCCCAGAACTCTTGCAATCAAAGGCTGCGATGAGGGAGCACCACCGTGCAAAGACGTGCTGGTGAGCATCAATTATCAGCCCGCTTTCTGGGGAATTCTACTGCCTTCTCCTTCCTCTCGAGAGCTGTGTGTGTCTCTGAACAAGTCCTGGCAAGTACCATGAAAGCTTTTGCCCCTTGCAGTGAAATAATAGATTTTTTTTCCATTGCACTATTTTATGAGAGCATAACATTTCATGACATTTATGGAAGTTTGTGTTGTGAAGCAGGTGGCTTGTTAGCCTCTATTTTATTTTACTGGACTCATTTGTATGCATATAATATTAGGTCTTTGTTATAAGTTTGTGAATTATGCTAAGATATTGTCTGATATTGGATACTGGAGCATCTCTCTTACGAGGAGAGGCTGAGGGACTTGGGTCTTTTTAGTCTGGAGAAGAGAAGACTGAGGGGGGATCTGATCAATGCTTATGTGCTTATGAATACTTAAAGGGTTGGTGTCAGGAGGACAGGGCCCGTCTTTTTTCAGTTCAGCTTTGCTCAGGGACAGGACAAGAGGAAATGGGCACAAACTTGAGTATAAGAAATTCCACCTAAACGTGAGGAGGAACTTCTTTCCTGTGAGAGTGGTAGAGCACTGGAACAAGCTGCCCAGAGAGGTGGTGGAGTCTCCTTCTCTGGAGACATTCAAAACCTGCCTGGACAAGTTCCTATGCAACTTGCTCTGGGTAAACCTCTTTGGTGGGGGGTTTGGACTACATGATCTCCAGAGGTCCCTTCCAACCCCATATGATTCTATGATTCTATGGTTGCTGTCTGAGGAAGCTGAGGAATCCTTGTTGATGGTGACTGAGCAAGAGACCCTGGCCCAGGTTGGCCAGAGAAGCTGTGGCTGCCCCATCCCTGGAGGGGTTCAAGGCCAGGTCGGAGGGGGCTTGGAGCAACCTGGTCCGGTGGGAGGTGTCCCTGCCCAGGGCAGAGGGGTGGAACTCGATGATCTTTCAGGTCTCTTCCAACTCTAATCACTCTATGAATCATTAGTCTAGATTTTGGTGTGGTGTTTAAATGCTCCGTACGGGACAGCAGGGCTAGGCTGTAAGGCAGGAGAGCAGCTGCGGGGCCAGAGCGTGACGATGCTGCTGAGGCCTGGTGTGTCGGCTTTGCCAGCTCCTGTGGCCTCTCTCTCCAGTCTGTTCTCCTATGCCTGGTCACAGACCTGCTGCAGGCCTCAGCTAACCTGGTGTCTGTACCACGGCTAGCAGCTCTCCCGGCAGGCACGCAGAGGAACGAGGAAGGGAAGTTCAAAGGGCCCGGCAGCCAGGCCTCCGGGTTTCCTTCCCCCCCGGTGTCCCCCCGGCACCGCTGGGTGCTGGTTTAGCGGCGGTGAAGCCCGGCCGAGCTCGTCCCTCCCTGCAGGCTGTGCTCACCCGTGCCCGCAGGGACCTTCCTCAAGGTGCTCCGCTTCCACTGGCAGCGGGGGGTTCAGAGAGGGAAGGGGCTGCTGGCCCTCTGTGCACAGCTGCTGGCCCTCTGCACAGCTACTGGCCCTCTGTGCACAGCTGCTGGCCCTCTGTGCACAGCTGCTGGCCCTCTGTGCACAGCTGCTGGCCCTCTGCACAGCTACTGGCCCTCTGTGCACAGCTGCTGGCCCTCTGTGCGTAGCTGCTGGCCCTCTGTGTGCAGCTGCTGGCTTATTGTTGGCCGGGGGGGGTGGCTGCTGCGGGCGTCCGGCGCTGCCGCAAAACCTGGTTTAGTGCCCCCCCAGTACTTACAGCCACCTGCGTTAGGTGGTACCGGTGTTAATGGCCGAGGAAATCTCATTCCCCAGGAAACGTCCATCTTTTGCATAATTCTTCACTCTCTACCAGGCAGCCGCCCTCCCCTGGCCACCCCTGGGCCAGCCGGGCTGTGTAAATGGCACGGCAATCAGCGCGGCACGGAGCTCCAGAGGCACCACCCCGCGCCCGCAGGTTGCTCTGCAGCGTGTTTTCAAGCCATTGACTTCTACATTGCAAACAAAGTCTTTTTATTTGACCTTTTAACTGCTCTGTTGCAAAACGCAGAGGAAGTGCAGTGACAGCACATGTGTGGAAATTGCTCTCACGCTGGTTTTTGGTGTACTTTGGCCCATTACAGTGGTTACAGCCGTTTCTTTTATTATTTTTTTCTGTCTCTTTTTTTTGGTAGGGCCTGGTTCCCTGGGGTGCCCATCATTACCGTGTTTAACTCTAATCCATTAATGGCATCCCTGGCTGCATTCCCAGCGGATACATCCCCAGGGCTGGAAGGAGTGACAGGCTTGTCACCTCCGAGATGCGTGTTCCAGCTCTCCTGCGAGTGCCACCAGGGCCGGCAGAGGTGCCAGCAGGAGCTTTTCTCCTGGCCCCTCTCTAGCAGCACTCATTAACTCTTCGCTTTCTGCCCTCTCTCTCCCGCGCTGCTCACAGGCTGGATGCTGGCTCCTGGCACAGCTCCGGAGCCTGGACCCCGGCACGGAGTCACCCAGAGACAGGGCTGGGAAGGGCTGCTCCGGCAAAGCTCCTCAGGGCATGGGTAATGAAACAGCCCCGGTGCTTCAAAAGGGGATAAGGACAGCAAAGTGCTCTTTTTTGCCTTCAGCTTTCTGGTTGCCTTGGTTTCTCAGCTCATCAGTAAAACTTCAGGCAGCAAAATACCTGGTGTTTGGATATTAACGAGGTATTGAATGTTTCAGCTGAGTGCTGGTGAAACACTTAAAGAGCAGTAAAGGAACACGAGGCGTCATTTTGCCTATAGGTATTAATGGCAGATCCAGACTGACTTCAAATCTTCATTAGAGCTTCAATTTTCCCCATAGCTGATGAGAATGAATAACATTTAGAGCTTCGGTCTCAGGTAGGAGCCGGGTGTAGTTTTTCCAGCTGTACCAGAAGTCAGCTGCACAGCAACCAGCCTGTTGGTTCTCACGGCTTGACGCTGCCTGGGAGTGTGGTGTGCTCGATGCTAGTGCTGGCGGTGACACTTGCTCGTGCTTCGTGCTTCACGTTTAGTGGGAACACTGCTTGTGTGAAGAGTGCAGCCAAAAGTTTTTCAAAGGAATTGTTCTTTTGGAGGGCCAAAATAATAATAATAAAAATATGCTGAGAAACAACATAGTGAAAAACCAGCAAGTTGACCACACAAAGTGGTCAGTGATTTCTGGAAATCGTGGCTGGCACTACTTTGGCTGGTCGGGCACCGCTCAGTTTACGCGTCAGTGCTGCATCCAGAAGCCAATATGTGCTTTGATCATTGAGAATTAAATCAATACAAAAATGTGTAGAAAACTCAGCCAAGGGGAAAACTCAGTCCTTCCACCAACCCTAGAAAGGTGTTTTATTTATTTGTATCATCGCTTAAAGAACGTTGCCACAATCGCACTTAAAGCATTAAATACATTGTGGCTGAAAATTAAATCTTAGGCAGCTGAGGCAAGCTTTTCTGTTAAAAAGGCAAAATAAAGCAAACACAGGAGAGAAGCTGCAGGAGAAGGAGCCACAGGAAAGCAGTAAATCCTCAAAACAGGAGGGTAAAGCCCTGTCCGAAAGGTCTGGTTTGAGATTTATGGTGAGCAATGGTTAAGCACTAATGAAACACGGTGCTCCGTCAGGGGCTGACTGCACCCCTGCTTAATGATTCTCCACGGGATGAGACCTTAATGATCTCAGTGTGCAGCTAAAAGCTCACCTCAGGAATGTATTCTGGAGGCTCTTTCGGGCTGGAAAGCTTGCGAGGAGAGCAGAGCTGTGGCGCTGGGGGGTCTGGAGGCCAGTCCTCGCTCGGCCCTGCTGTGGGAAGGCTCCTGAGCACCTCCTGCAGCCTCTGCAGCGGGGACTGGGTCCCAGCTGTCCCCTCTGGCTGCGGCTGGGCTGGGCAGCGGCAAGGGACCCGGGCAGGTTTAATCTGGGAAATGTGTACAAGACAGCAAAAGGTTGTTTCAGTTATGTTTTTATACGTGAGGCTCTGGCCTCCCTTTTGATGAGCACAGCTCCCTTGCTTTCTGCAGATGTGTAATGTGGAAATAATAATCTCTGGAATGTGTTTTGAGTAAATAGTTATTTTTAAGGCTGAGAGAAGGAACCCATCCCTTTGGTTATGGCTAGGATTTTGGTTTTGCCAGTCACAGCTCCTCTTCCTGTAAAGCACCATGAACAACCTTTTCAGCTGCAGAAGGGCCTGTCGAGACATCTCTGAAGACGTGCGGTAACAAGCGGCACGGCACACATTGCCTGTCCCCCAGGCTGCTCTCCTTACCAGGTACCACTGACCTACGGATTACAAGGGTTTTTTCTGTAATTGTTATATCAACACCTATGATCATTACAGCTGAAAAGAGACCCAGAAGGATTGATTTCTTGTTCAAGGTTTTGAGTCTCCTTGTTTTGATCACTTAACACTGAATTTTCTGTGTCTCTGTTTCCCAGCGAGCCCCTTGCTGTGCCTTACACACCTGGGGTCCCTCCGGGCTCCAGTGGGCACATCCGTGACACGAGCTGAGTGTGTGGGCGAGAGCTCTGCTGCTCTGCAGCCAGGGGTAGGCTTCCCTCAGTTTTAAAAATAACGTTACAGGGAAGACGAAAGCTAGGGAAATGGGATGATAAGGCAATAAATGTAGTGAAGAGACCCGTTAAGAATCGTGGCATAACCTGTACATGGAATAACCTTAACTAAACATGGCAAAGTTGGCTGTTCGGAGCGGAGGCTGAAGGTCAGGAATGTACTTCCCATCATTCAGCTCTCCAGGAGTGCAGACCCAAGCCCTTCAACCAACGTGAGGTACCTTCCAGGGGGGATGTGGGGGTGGGCTCGGCTGCAGCCCCACCTCTGGAGCGATGGCTGTGCCAGGGTCAGAGCTGTGTGCTGGGCACGGACAGCCAGAGGGGTCAGCGTGAGAGGGAAATGGGACAGGCAACCACATGAAGCAGGAGAGGACAAAGCCATATCTGGTCATTGGGTCCAAGCTTTATAATTGTTCTAAAAACCAATTTTTTGCTTGGGCAAAATGACAAGGATTATTTGTAACTATGGAGTGACAGCCTGATCAGTTCTGATGCGCTCTGGCAGGAGCCTTTACAGGGACACGTTGGCTGTGGGGAGCTCTCAGGACACGTGTGTACGTGTGTGTGTGAGTGCTGCCAAGGAGACTGGGCACGTCTTCACGGCAGCAATTCCTGCCACGAGTCCCGGGAATCCGCGGCTCTTTGTCTCCCATGGCAGCCCTGTCAGCCCCAGGAAGCAGGGGAAGGCTGTGGGAATTCTCCCGGCAGCCCCGGGACGGAGCCCGGCACAGGAGGCTGTGGAGGGGCCGCAGTTCCCTGCTATTTTTGCTTGTTTATCTGGTCAGCGCCAGCCCGTTTGGTGGGCAGCTTGTGCTTGTCTCAAGGTATTTGGATTTGATAATCTGATCAGCGCCAGTCCGTTCTTGGCTTCTCTGTCCACCTGCTGACTCCCTTGTGCTACCCTTCTGGTGCTCCATCCATCTGTTAAGAATTTACTTACAAAATGCATTAAAATAAATCACTACGATTTTATGTGCACAGGGATCCTGTTTCCAGCATTTCAAAAATCGTCATAAATAACTGGATCTGTTAGTAACGGTATCATAAAGTCTTGTGTTTCACCATTAGTGATTTACAGGGAATGCCATGATGCTTAGAAAACAGCCTTTTAATATTCAAATTTGGTGCTTTTCAGAGCTCATGTTACACTTTGTTGTTGGGTAATGCAGGTTTTCAGACCAGGTGCATGTGCTGAGCACTATTATCAAAGAAATACATTCAGAGACAGAGTGTAACAACAGCTTCCATCGAATTACCGCCTGACTGTAAAGATTACAGCTGAGACCTGGGGCGGTGGAAACGCTACGGATCCACGTGTTTTTTGGATTTTGGGCTATTGATTTTTCCATGGGAGAGGATGGGACGACCCTGTGAGGAGAGAAGACGATTTTCCATCCTCTGCAGAAGCTGACCTGAGCGGTGTCTGTCCCAGCACGAGCCCTGTGATAGCTGGGGAACCTGGAAAGGCTGATGGCACCAGCCACTGCTGGTCAGGAAGGGCTGTGGGACCAGGTGCTGGCTGAGCCCCTGCTGGTAATGGGGCTGGAGCTCGTGGGGGAAGCAGGTGATGTTCAACCTTCTTCATGACCTGCAGTGGAGCTCCCCCGAGCTTCAGGAGCAGCACCTCATGGGATGGCCACTGACGGTATAGCTCCATAACCATCAAGTTGTTGAAGATGCAGGAGAGGAGAAAGACTTGCTGGAGGCAAGGTGGACACAGGTCGCAGACATGCTGGCGTTTGGAAACTGCTGAAAGGCTGTGGGGAGATTCGCAGCTGAGTGGCTTTGGTCATAGAATCATTTTGGTTGGAAGGAACCCTTCGGATCATGGAGTCCAACCACCAACCCAGCACTGCCCAGACCCCCACTGACCCATGTCCCTCAGCACCACGTCTGCCCGGCTTTGAAATCCCTCCAGGGATGGGGACTCCACCACTGCCCTGGGCAGCCTCTGCCAAGGCTTCACAACCCTTTCCATGAAGAAATGTTCCCCAATATCCATCCTAAACCTCCCCTGGAGCAACTTGAGGCTGTTTCCTCTTGTCCCATGGCCTGTTCCTTGGGAGAAGAGACCGACCCCCCCTGGCTACCCCCTCCTTTCAGGGAGTTGGAGAGAGCCTCTCCCTGGGTTCCTGCTGCTCGTCACCACTGAGCGTCCAGCCTTTTCGGGGGGCTTGACCCTGCAGGGGAACTGCTGAGTACAGCATTGTCGATGCCATTTTATCTTCTTGTTGAATTTTTGTGAGCTGTAGTTTGTATAAATGAAGCCTTTATCTGTAATATATCAGTTAAATCCATAATGTTACAGTAAAAGAAGGGCGGTTTGGCTGATACAGGCATTAAAATCTTTTAATATTATGTCCCAGATAGTGGGTAATGGGATATAAAAAGATTCTAATGCATTTAGCAGAGCCAAACACAGCAAGACCTGAACAAACCCCAGAGGACACTGAGACAACCAACCTAAAATATAGGTCAGTGTTTTCAAATTTGGTGTAAGTTCTTTTGGTCTAATTAATCTATATCTCCCAATATGTTAATGAGAATGAGACGCAGAAAGCCGGCTGCCACTGCAAGGTCCCCAAGGCTGAAAGAAAGCAATCTCAGCTTGTGGCTAATTATTTTTTCCTTAAAATTTATACCCTGGAAGATAAGCAAACATGGTGTTTATTTGACCTGTGGACCTTGTACCAGTCTTTTTTTCCAGATACTGTTCTTTAAAGCAGCAATTAAAATGATAGAAAAAGAGAAGAAAATGCTGCTGAAAACACAGCAACACAACAGTGAAGGAAGGGGAGTAACACGGCTGGAAATTACAGCAGTTACTGCATCGAGATGTTCATCAACCTTCTCCGTGGCCGTGCAAGATGTGGGCTGTTTCCAGCCCCGGGCCTCCTGACGTCTGCTGTGTGCTTCCTGAGAACCCAAGCCTGGACGCTCTGGGCTTTGCGTAGGAGGTGCCTCTGCCCCATGTTCCTGGGAGTGAGGCACGGCCATGGGAACCCGGGGTCATCTGCTGCCCTTGCCCATCCTCTGGGGCGCTGGCCCCCTGGAGTACGGCGGCCCTTATCAAGTGTTGTGGTTCCCCTGCCTCATCTCCAGCCTCCCCACCCCTCCCCGAGGTAAGCTGTGATCCTTGGGGAGCTATCAGGGTATCTGATTTATGCAAGAGCCTGTTATAAATGTGTGACAGTTATTTCTGTAGCTAATGGAATGTAAGAGTTCAGATAACATATGTTAATGCCGATAAGCAAAACCTCTGATAAAAGCACCCCCCACCACTGGCTGGGAAGACTCTGCTCTGACTGTGTGGGTGCCTCTGCCCTCGCTGTGGGTGAGGGACTTCTGGAAGCTGAGTTTGTGGAACAGAAGTAGACTGCCAAGGCTGACCGTGTCCCTCATGTGAGATGGACCTCGTTCTTCCCAAGCGGTGAAGTTGTGCCTGTGCACGGTGACACCATTTAACCTGAGATGGGGCAAAGAAGGGGACCTTTCTGATTGACATTGTCCTGCATCTTTGGGGAACAAGTGTAGAGAAGAGGATGCCCAGTGGTCACTGCCGGCAGTGACAGCATTAGCTGTGCTCGGAGATGCTCCCACTGGTGATGGTGATGGACGGGAGCCCCACACGGGGCATGGATCCTCTGCCGATGCTTTTGGAACGTGCAGCGTTTCTCCTCCCGCCCTAATGGCTTTATAAGTGATGCACAATCTCACTCCTCTCAGTGAGGTTAAGACGTGGCTGAGTACGTCGCCGAGTAAATGGCTTGCTGTGTGGTGCTTCTCTTAGGCTTGAAAGGAAGTATCACTGACTTGCCTAAGAGGAGGTTTATATTTCATCTAATAGAGGATCTACATCCCGATGCGCATGCTGTTGGTAATGCACTGGTAGAATTTATCATAGGAACATCCAGACCTCTTAAACACGCACTAAATTTAACTTTAAAGCAATGCTAATTCAGGGGGAAAAAACAGTATGCATCATCTGTCGTCAATTTGATAGTCTGTGATATGTGTAACCAATTGTTCTTATTTACATTAATTTGCATTGTGAAAAGCAATTTTACAGTTTCAGTCAGACTTAATAGGCAATTTGCAGCTCACTGCCTAATGGCGTAGTTACTTAAGCCTGCCCCCAGGGTGCTTTCTAGACCTGATATGAGACTAAACCTTTTAAATGTTCAATTGAACATCTTAAAAAGTCAGAAAGTCCTTAGCTATTAGACCCGGTTCATACTTGCCTTGTCATATTTGATGTTATTGCTACAGCTGCCCTCTGATTCGGATGTGGGTTTGCCCCGAGGCTGCGGAAACGGTGATTTGGCTCTGTGGGCCATGGCTCTGGGGGGGTGCTTTGCAGAAGGCAGAGGGTGACAGCAGGAGTGTCCTGGCACAGCCGTTCTCCGTGGTGGTGGTGGGTCAGAGCCGCCTGCAGGAGGTGACTGACTCTTCACCAGGGCCTCTCAGCTCAGTGACCCGTTCCCGTAGTTCTGAGAGCATGAACTGTCTCTCTGGAAGGTGTGATAAAAGCTGCTTTTACAGGAAGACTGAATGAAAGCCCTTAATTCACAAAAATTTTGCTTTGGGTTGCATGTGTGAGGGGCAAACTGAAAACCAAAATAACCTGCTCAGGGTGTGGAGGCTTTTGGCACTCTTGGAGCACTAGCTGAGAGAGGTTCTTTGCCCTGTCAGGTGGCGTTAGGAGCTTATCATTCTTCCAACAGCGCGTGTGATCACTGGAGAGGTGCTTTGGGAAAGGGCCCAAGCAGTCCCACAGGGAAGGTTGCTGGTTCTGAGTGGTGCAAATGAGGGAGGCACTGGCAAAGACCTTCTCAAAAGATGGAGCCCCACCTCTTAATTCCTTACTTTATATGCGACAAGTGAAGGTCAGGGAATATTTTAAGTTATGAAGAATACAATGTACGTGAGCCTGAAGCAGGTCACCGGTGGTGGACTGGTTGAGCAATGACCCTGGTTGTATCTGGTGGCTCATGCAGAAGTGTCAAGCAGGGCTGAGTTTCTCAGAACTCCACAGAAGATGTTGTGTTGTTCGGCCATCCTTGTGCTGATGATCAATGGGGACAGCAGGGCGTTGGGACATTCACTCATTTACATGAGGCCAGTGACAGGTTTGGGATGAGGCTGCACCGTGTTGCTGCTGTCCTTTGATCCTCTCTTGCCTTCAGCAGCGTTTGTTGCCAGCACACTTCCAGATGTTGAGATGTCTGTTTCTAACCCATGCTGGTAGCACATAGATAGACAGATGCACTTGGCAACAGATTATGGAAATGTGTGAACGTTATTGGATTCCTCTCCTCTCTAATGTGATAAAGCAAATACAAGGTTTGCTACATGCCAGTTTCTGGGAAAGAGAATTGTGCCCCGCTGGACTACTGTAATGCCACCCTCCTCCTCCTTCAGGAGCCTGCTTTGTTTCTGCAAGAGGGTTGGACTTCAAAAGGTGTCACAATTCTCTTCACAGTGCTGTAGGAGAGGGAGTCAGAGCGGCTGCCGTGCTGGTTGGCATGTCTCGCGTGGAAGGACAGTCAGGGGAAGCTAGGGATCACATCCCCCCGTGTCTTCATGCAAAGAGCCCCTTACCTACAATGAGCTCAAAGGATCTGAGGCTGTGAATGTTCCAGCCAGTTTAGCAAAAAGTAGCTAAAGCGAAATTATGCTTTTAAAATGTTTTTCAACTCGATCTGGTTAGTTTGAGGCCATCTGAGCTCGGTGATGCATGGAGGTGGTGTAGGTAGCCGAGGCAATCTGGCACTCTCTATATTTGTACTTCAGAATGTCAGTGATCTAACCTATTTTCAGTTCTATTTTTTTTTTTTCAGATGGCCTTTGCTGTTTTCTCACTGCATTGTAATTACAGAGCACAAAAGTTCAGAAATCAAAGTGTGAGAGGTTGAAGACAGCCCTTTAAAATGGGAGGCACAGGACATCTCCCGGCACTAGCGTGAATCTTCACTGCTTTCCAGAGGTTCGCTTTTAACATGGCTAATATTTTTAGCTTTTTATGGAAAAGAGTGACGGTTACGGCTGCACACGATGTGGACCCCATTCCGTGGCTGAAGGTGGTGTCAGCCCCAAGCAGAAAAAGGGCTGGGGCTCCTTTCCCTCCACCCACGCCTGGATGGTCTTGGTCAGGGTCTGACCAACCCCAGCGGGGTCTCCCCGCAGCCCGGGATGCTCGCAGGTGGCTTTGCTTATGTCCTTCCACACTTTGGTGATCCTGCTGCCACTGGACTCTGGTCGTTTGCTACAAAACTCACCAAGGAAATGATTTTGGTTTTTTTTTTCAACCTGCTCTGGATTCTCCCTCTGCCCTTACCAGGCAGGAGTCCACACCTGGTGATAAAGGCTGGCCCCTGGAGACAACCATCCACAAGTCAGGTTTGGTTTGGTTTGGTCCCCCCAATTCCAGGGTGTTCACTCAGGTTCCTGAGGGTGCGGGGAGCAGCCCCTGGTCTCCACCACACATTTTAGAAGAGCCATCTTGTGGAACTGCCACCGCTCTGGGTTCTGCGTCCCGGACTCCCAGCTCTCTGCAAGGCTCTGTCAGTCGCTTGGGTTTTGTCTTTCAGAGTCTATATTCTCCAAAATGCAGATCGAACGTTATAAGGAAAAAACTCACAATAATGGAGGATTTTGGATTTACCTTTAAATCAGTGACCGACAAGGACAATTTCGAGTTTGCGGCAGCAGAGCGCAGCCACAAAGTTGTTTTTTGTTGTTTATTAATGTTTAATAAATGCAACCTGCAGGTAGGAGATGGTCCTTTAGAGCCTCGTAGGAGGCTGCGCTGCAGTGAGGAGGCTGCTCTGCGCCTGCCCCTGCTCTAATGGACACCCACCTTCTCATCTGCCATTGATTTCTGGGAGATGGGTTTTACTGGCTGAGCTGTGTACCCTCCAGGTTCATGCTGAACACCGAGTGCATTCATTAAAGCGCAGAGAAGAGCTCAGGGAAGACATTAGTCCATTAATCACTGGCACATATAATGACCTTCATGCCTCTGTCTCAAAGTGGCCGGCGATGGCAGCCGGAGTGGCAACACCAGGACGCGTGAGTTCAGCCCCGGCGAGGGGAGGACGGTTGCTCTCTCCGAGGAGGAACCCAGCCCTGCGAGGAGTACGAGCGTGGAGAGAGGGGATCCCAGGACCTAAACGGGGTGGCCAAAAGCCAACATCAGTGGCCGTGCCAGGCCCAGCCCTCGCTGCGGGAGCTGGGGGAGCCCCCGGGGTGATGCAGCGCTGAGGGGTCCTCACCAACAGGAGGTGATGTTCCTCTTTAAAACGGTGATCCCGCAGAGAGGGGATCAGTGCTCTGACCTGCTGAAACGAGCTCCCGGACAGATTGCTCAGGACTTATTTGCATAGTTGTTCCACGTCCAGAGTCCTTTTCAGCAGCTAAAATGATCGTTAAGGCAAATTGGAAATCAAATGAGCAGACATGTTGTGCTTTCAGTGCTTATGCCAGCATTTAAAAGCTGTGATTACAGCATAGGACAAGGCAGAACATATTTCTTTAAAAGGAATTATGTTCAAAAGCCTGAAACCTTTTCTGCGACTGTTCTGATAACAGAGAGCAAAGATGGTCTGCAAAAGTGAGACAGCTGGCTGTGGGACGATGTTCAGCCTGAGTGACCCTTCCCTCTGGGCAGCCTCAAGTTGCTCCGGGGGAGGTTTAGGATGGATATTGGGGAAAATTTCTTC
>JAHREE010000409.1:633735-648817 GCA_033628505.1 Tringa tobata | reverse complement strand
TGGATGGGGAGGGCTGTTGCTGACAGGAGCTGCTGTCACTGCTGGTGGGGAGAAAGGACACGAGATACTTGTATTTACTAGTTTCCCTTTTGTGTGGGAGTTTAGGGTAAGTATTACAATAGCATATTTATAGAAAAAATGATAACTTCTATTATATGTTCATTAACGTATAATAAATGTCTGCTGTTCCTTTGCATCATGTGTATCTGTGACTCTCCGCTTGCAAAAACCAAGGGAGGAAACCCCAGCTGTTGGGGTTGGGCAATTTCACTGGGTAAACGTGGAGCTTGGAACCTGGAGGGGTTCAAGGCCGGGTTGGAGGGGGCTTGGAGCAACCTGCTCTGGTGGGAGGTGTCCCTGCCCAGGGCAGGGGGTGGCACTGGGGGGGCTTTAAGGTCCCTTCCCACCCAAACCACTCTGTGGTTCTATGATCCTCTCTCCATGGTGTGGTACCAAATGCTAATGAAGTCCCTTGTGATGGTGGCAGAGCTACCAGCATGCTGTTTCCCATGCCACGCACCCACCCCTGCTCAGCACATGAAATGTTAATAAAACATATGTATTTTAACAGTTACAGGGCGCGTCCCCTGCTGTTCAGCGGGGGTTGGAGGGACATCTTGGCTGGCAGACCCCTTGGGAGTCCCTGTCCCGCTTGCCAGGCAGCACTGACCCCTGACAGGGTGCACTCTGATGCCATGGAGATCTGTAACAGACCTCCAAACCCATCCAAACCCGGTGCCAACGTGCCCATGGCCAGCAGCGTTTGCCCTCAGCATCAGCTCGGTGTCTGCTGCCTCGCTTGGCATCAAGGACCAGCTTCAGGTCATGGAAACTGCCCCAGACTTGTGCTAATTTGCCCAAAGCCGGTGAGACGCCTGGGATTTACACAATTCAGAAATGCCATCTTTTTTGGATCGATTCCTGGAAGGTCTTTCTGTTTTCATGCCCGTTGCTGCAGTGCAGGACGCTGAGGCTGGTGCTGGTGGGCTCCCAAGGCATTGCTGGGGGTGGGTCTTCTCCAGCGCTGGCACCGGGGTGGTTGCTTCCTCAGCAACACGTGGTAACAGCTACTAAATATTCCCCTTCTTGTGGCTGAATGATTTACTGCGGTACTTTATTGCCAGTTTTAGTTTAAATATCACCTTAAACTTTTCCAGTTAAAACTCTGATTTTAACAATATATAATGCTTTTAAATCTGAAGGTAGGAAACAGGTTAAATATCTCTCTGTTGGCAGATTTGTGGATTATGAGGCAAAAGTGTCTGTCATGGTCACCTGGTTTGACCTTTTGCGTAACAGACACTTTAAAATTAAACCTGCAAATCCTCCCTGAAGCCCTTTCCCTTTGCCTTGTTTAGAAAAAAAAAATCCCTTTTCGATTTATTCGCAATTGTCTCATTTCTTCGTAATGTGAAGATGGCTTTGTGTGTAAGACAGAGTCCTCTACCCTCAGTTGAAGTCACCTTCTGGACGTTTCAGAATAAAATGAATGGTTAATCTCCTCCAGTCTTTTCCTGCAAGGAGGTTTCCAGATGCAAATTGTTGTGGTAGGTCTGCTCTCTGCGGCTGCCGCCCTTCAGCACAATTTTGATGTGCTGGTGCCAGCACGGGTTCCCTGTTTCACTGCAAATCTCACCGTGGAGGTGGATAAAGTTTTCCAACCTGTATTTTTTCTGCTTTCAAAGAATAAAAAGTTAAAACCAGATTAATGTCTGCTTTGTCAAATTGTCTATCAAGTGCGCTGTTCACGAATCAAGACAATCTCAGAACTTTTCTTCAGGTGATTCTTTCTTTTTTCAAACATGTTTTCTTTCCCACATTTATATTATAGAACATGTAGCCCCTAATATTTTTACTTTGGTCTCAATAGTGAATACTTTCTTCCAAGTCTACCATAAACATTTTAATGTTATTTTTCAATTCAGCCAGCTAATTCGATCTTCTGAAAATCATTTTTTAAGAACTTTGTTTTTTATCTTCCTTTCCCTTGATTGGGGAGAATGACAAGCCTTATGTCTAAAACAGATAAGGTTTTATAAAATGGATATCAGGCAGAGATAAGTTAAAAAATGAGTAACCACAATATTGCAGATTAGATTTTTGAAGTCTGTCAAACCAACGAACAATGAAAAATGGAGTGAAGGAGTTTCAGATTGCACCTGAATAGCTATTTGGTATTTGTATTTATTAATGCTGCAAATCAGTACAAATTTTCTGAAGAACCAAATTTACTAGCTTCATTTCTTCATTTGAATAATTACTGTCAATAAATCTCAATAAGCCACCATTTAGAGAGTAATTTTCATAAAAATCATGGCTGGATCCTCTGCAGTAATAAACTTTCCTGCCCAGCGTGTTTCCAGCAGCTGGGACCTGCCCCCCCCGCTGCAGGCTCAGCACATCTGATGGACACCCCTCTCCCTGACCTTCTGGGGTCATGGACTGAAAAGCTCCACGATGGGCTCTGGTGATCCATCAGGATTCTACTTGCCAGCAACAGCACGGATCGGCACCAGAAAGCGGCATTCCTCACTGTAGAACCTGCTGCCAGAAAGGTCCAAAAAAATGGCATCTGTGGATGCCAAAGAATGGCATTTGTGGACAAGCTCCTCCTGATGGATGGAGGCAGCGCTACGCCATGAGTGCAGGAGCAGGCTCAGCCGTGCACACACACAGACCAACGGCACGGCCTTCATGGCCCTCATGGCCCTCATGGGCTTCATGGCCTTCACGACCTTCACGGCCTTCATTGCCTTCAGGGCCTTCAGGGACTTCATAGTCTTTGTAGCCTTCATGGCCTTCGCTGCCTTCATGATCCTCATGACCTTCACTGCCTTCATGACCCCCATGGCCTTCATTGCAAATGAGCTGCCCTGACCAAGAGGGTCAGAAAACTCCAACAAAATGGTCTGAGAAAGAAAACAAGGCAAAAATAACCAAATCTCATTTTTGAGGACAATGCTCTGCTATGGAAAGAAAAAAAGTCATTTTGTTGACCTTTGTTTTTTCTGTCATGCCTGCTAAAATATTTGGGTATTTTTGGACTACAAAAAGCTTGCACCAGCTTCTCCGTTGTTAATTTAAAAAATAAACGAGTACAGAACGTTTTCTTTCTTTCTGACTAATTGCCTAGCAAATTGCTTTACAGTTGCGCCAGAGAAAGCCCATTCAATTTTATTTTTTTTCTTTTCCTGAGTGAGAGATCTTTATCTCTAGATGCTTCCCAGGAAGGAATTTTCATAACAAGAGTCGATTAAGAGACACTTGCGGGCTTCCAGGCCATCTGAGAGGTTCCAGGAGAAAAACCAGTGGGCAGCAGCAAACGGTGTCGCGGTGAAGGCCCCGGCGCGCGTGGCCGTTGCTATAGCAAGTGAAGGAGCACAACTAACCCCTGACACCGCCGCCTTCGAAAATCTCTGCCCTTTGTTAAGGCTCTTTTGTTCCAAGGCATTCATTTTCTCCGTTTCTGCGGCAGTTTGCTAAACTGCTCCCAAATTATTGGCATTTATAGTGTAGAAATGAAGATAGATGTTAGGTATGATCTGTAAAAACCTTAAAGCGACGATGAGTAAATCTTCCGAGGCGTCCTCGCTGGCACGAGTACATTAATGCAGTACTTGTGCAGCAATGGCAATGCTTTATTTTCTTTTGCAGATTAAAGGTGGATCGAAGCTCAAGGAGAGAGGGCACGGGCTGTCCAAGCTGGGAGGGTTCTGGTTTGGGGTAACATCTGTCGGGGTTTCTTCTTTCTCCAGAGTGTGATTGCTCTGAGCACACCTCCAGACCGCTTCTCCCCTGGGCGCTGTTAACACCGTTCCCAAGCCCATGCTTTTCTCTTGGTCTTTCTGGGGGTTTTTCAGCCCAACCTGCCCCAAACCCCCAGGAGCCGCAGGAGCCCAGGGGCTGCCCGGGCTCAGCCTTTCCAGGAGCACTGTCCTGCCCAGCCCAAAGAAAACAGCTGCAGGTTTCAAATACAAACATAAATACAAGCAAATATGTGGTTTTCAAAAGTAATTGCTATTTACTTTGCCTAGCGCAGGAAATAGATCTGGTCAAAACACTAAAGAACACATTATGTTGTTTGCTCTGGAAAACAGCAGCTTGTGTAGACCAGGGAGCAGCTGGGGTTAATGGTCACCGGTTACATTAAAAAAGCAAAAGCCAGTAGGCAGAGATAAACCCAGGGCTCGCTGTCTGAAAGAGAATTCCCAACACGAAACAGTGAATTACTGCAACCCAAACTGCTGTAATGTTGTAGACAAGAAATAAGGCAGTGAACGTATATAGAAATGGCTGTTCAAATTCAATTGAGGTAACAAACTGTGAAACTGATGCTAAATTAAAGTGAAGGGAGCTTCCCACGCTGGTCGTTAGGAACTGACGTGGACTCGCTGGTCCAGCCGGCCCAGCAGCTCGCACAGCCCCGTTGTGGGTGCTGCCTTCCAAAGCCCAGAAACCCAACAGAAATTGGGTTTTCTCTGGGAGGGCTTTAAAGAGAAGAGACCTGTGCCCTGCCCAGAGGTGTCCCCAGGCCCTCAGTGCCGTCTGGGGGACACTGCCCCGGCAGCGCCAGCAGCAGAGTTAGAAATGCAGCAGTTTACAGTTACATTTCCCTGCTTTACCCTCTTGTTTCCTCTCTTGGAATGCAGAGGTTGTGCCTTGCTCTAAAACCCAGTCAAACCCAGCGGCATAGAAATGCAATTGTGCCTCTTGAAAGGCTCCATCCCACCACCCTTGGAAAAAACACTGTTTTTCAGCCATAAAATTAGTTCAGTTTGGGCCCAAAGGGGACAAGCAGCATCTCTGACCACCCGTACCCATACCGTGGGAATTCTTCCCGGCCGGGGAGAGACCTCCTGTCCCTGGGGGCAGATTTATGCTGTCAGGAACCCACCTCTGACAAACAGCCGTGGAGTTCTGGCGCTCAAGCAGCTGAGCTGAGGCTGAAGCAGTACTAAATCCTGACATTTTAAGAGAGTAAAATAAATAAAAAATTGCTCACCGTTTCAGTATCGCCCGAGCAGAACCCACACTGCTCCTAAAGCTGGAGAACAGCAGTCACCGTACAGAGGGAAAGCTCCTACAAGTTAGTCAACTGGGAAATAAATCTAAAAGCCAAGCAAACCAGCAAAATATTGAATTTTTTGAAAAGGAGCACACTGTAGCGGTCTATTTCTCCAAGAGGAGGTTGATTATAGCTGACATCTTGGGGCCTCCCAGCCACAAAAGCTCCAGTTTCCGAGGAGTTCACAGAGCTCCTGAACCTCCCCCGTACCCCCCGTCCCACCAGCCCCCGGGGAAACCTCCCCCTTCCCCGGCAGCCGGGACCTCTTTGGTGAGATGCACCTCTCGGGCTTTCCTGCTCTCGCCTCGTGCTCCTTCACTGCGATATTTCCTTTTCAGCTGTTCCGAAAGAGCGACTCTCTTCCTTGGGTGTGTTTCGGTCCATTACAGGAATAAAGCACTGCATGAAAAAGGGATTACATGCCATGGAATCCCAGCAGAATTCATGTTAAAGTCTGTGTTTATACTAGATTTTTCTTTCTTCCTCACTTCTTTAGATTGTGACAGATGCCTATAACAGACACGTACCGCACCTCTCGGTGTGTGTGTATTTCAATAAGGTTTTGAATGCCATTAGCCCCAAACCCCATCCCTCCCCACCCCCAGACCTCGAGCTGCATTGGAGAGTGCCATCAGCTGCTTTTGAAATTATAAATCTAAAGCTACAGCTGGAGAACAAGCATTTGAAATCTGAAAATATTGTGCCTGTAGGACTAATTATGCTTTCGCAAACTTTATGAAAACATTGCTGTTTGTTTAAAGTGAGCAGCACAGGAACGCCACCGCGAGTGACTCACGCCTGCAAACGTCGATTTGCTGCAGAAAGTGACAATTAAGAGCTTGTAATGGATTTTGGTTGTTTTAGTCTCTCTGCCAGGACAACGCAGACCTAGAGACACTGTAAGCACCACAAAGGATGCTGCAAACCCGGTCCCCGGTTCCACGGGAGACCTCTGAGCCTCCCCAAGGTACAGGCTGAGGGTCACTCACCCTTAGCTCTGGGAACGGGATGCCGATGGCGCAAACCTTCCCAGGATGGAAATTAAAAGCACGTATCTTGAAAGTTCCTTCTTTTACTCTTGCAGGGAAAAAAGCCCTGAATGCACACGACCCGGGTGAGGGGTTGCTCAGGCCGGTGGAGAAGTGCTGGCACCGCTCCCGGCAGACGCACACCCGGTGGTACAGCTCTTCAGTCACTCAAAGTGCTGGGTCAGGGCAAGGCAAGGTGAGGAGAGTTTCACGGCTCAGCACAGCAGTCCCTCGCAAGGATACCTGTGTCTGGAGCTAGTTTTCTGTAGAAAGCCATTGTCTGTGTGGGCGAAATACTGATTTCCCTGGAGATGAAGTAGGTGTTCAGGTCTTGGAGAGTAAATCCAGGCCCTCGAGGGCTGTGCTGTGGATTTCAGTGATTCCCAGAGGATTCGTCAGGCTCTGATTTTTCTCTGCTCTGGCCTTTCTCCCAGCTGTGCCAGATGTGTTCCTCACGGATAGGGGGAAAATACCCCAAACTCAGAACTGGTAAATCTGGATGTTTCCATCCGAGGAGCCAGTTTCCTGATGGGTAGGTGTCTGTGCTCCCCACACTGTCCCTGTCTCCTTCGGGGGCAGGTGCTGCTTACACCTGGTGATGTCGACAAGGAGAGTTGTTGGCGCCAACTGGCCTGGGGTGGGTAGAAGTGCTTTTGTCTGTGTGTAACTTTGGAGCCAGGGCAGGTGCCCGTTCCTGGCACCAAGAGCGGAGTGAGCCCGGCTCTGCTGGGGAGGAGGGGAGGAGGAAGAGGATGGTGGCCTGCAGCCCGTGGAGCTGGTTACACGACAGGAGTCTGCCGACACGTCCCGTGGCCGGACCGGGGTCCCCACACCTTTTTACCTGCACAATTAATTTCCAGCACTGCGTATCCCTGGGGAAGTGTGAGCTGTTTGTGAGCATTTGCTGCAGCCCCTTTAACCTCTGCTGCAGGAACTGCTCCCGCTGCAGGGACTGCTCCCGCTGCAGGAACTGCTCCCGCTGCAGGGACTGCTCCTGCTGTGTGCCTGCGGTGACTCCAGGGCAGCTCCGAGGCGTCTCCCGGTCAGAGGCCGGTCTCCGTTGGGGAGGCCGTGAGGAAGTTGCAGTAGAAAAGCTGCCCCCCCCGCAGGAATCCAGGGATGTGTCTGGAGGGCTGTAAGGCCTTGCAGGGTGCAGGTTTTGGCCTCGTGCTCTCGAATTGATGTTCCGATGCTGAATCAATCTAGGCCAGCTTCACTTAAAGTTCTCTCTTTTTTTCTTTTTTTTTTTTTAAAGGCTGTCTCACTTGTTTAATTACCCAGCTCAACCCTAGAATGGTTTGACTCTTTGATGCACAGCAGCTGGTGGTGGGCTCTGCGGGCAGGGCTGGATTTGAAAACCAGGCTGAAGGAAATGCTGGTGGAAAACAGGTAAAGCATCATTTATTTCCGCAGGTGGTGCAGGAGCTGCTCTGCCCATGACCGACTGTGCCCTGCGTGGGGCCGGGGGCTGTATCCCCCTGCCAGTGGGAGTGATGCGGGGCAGCAGGGCCGTCTGGGGTGATGGCAACATCCTTCCCCACCTCGAGAGTCCCAGGCGTGGAGCAGCCATTGGGGAACCTCGATGCTCCTCCTCCCGGACCTCTGTCTCTGCCCGAGGGACGGGACACCCTGACCCGGGCAGCTGGAGGAGCCACAGACACGGAGTGAGCCCAGGAACCTGGGGCTTGTAGGAGGTGATGCAGTGATGGGTACTGCTGGGCACCTGCTGGGCACCTGCTGGGCACCTGACCTTCTGCGTGTGGGGGAAGGAGAATGGATTTCCCTCTTTATAGACACCGGGGCTGATGATTAAAACTGTCTGAACACAAGCTCTTTCCCACACCCCGCTTTGAGGGCTCAGCCTGGGCATATTGTGGGAGAGTTGATAGAAACACAGCCCAGGTCCTGCGAGGGCTGTCCCTGCCAGAGGCAGGGCTCCCTCCGGAGTCCCCGCAGTCACCGCAGAAACTCCAATTTATTTCAGGGTCCTCAGAAAGCCCTTTGGGCGGTGGGGGGAGACGTGTGGGCTGAGCAGCGTGTCGCTAACACCGACACCCAGCTCCGCTCTCCGCACTTCAGCTCACGGGATAAATCCCAGCCCCGATGCGAAGCAGCCCGTCTCCCACGCGTTGCCAGGGCAGATGCAGGGACTAAAAGGTACATTTGTAAATGGGTCTTTTTAATGCTTGTCTCTAGTGTGTTATTTTTGCAGATTTATTCTGAATTGGGTCGCAGACTCTGGTTAGTTTCTGTCCTAAGGTGATGTTCTGGCTGTGCCAGCACCTGTCAGACCCACACTCTAATGTGCTTTGGATGGCAGGAGGGGGGGCACCTTCTGCTCTGCTGCCCCGGGCTCGTGTTTGCTGGGAGAAGCCAGTGGAGCAACATGGATTTGTCCCAGTAATTTTATGAAAGGGCTTTGTTTCCGTATGATCCGAGTTCCTTTTTCCCTTTCAGCACTTATTTCTCCCGCTCAGCACCCATGGGTTAAAACTCTGAGTGCTGATGACTTTGTGCAGCAGCAGCGTCCCTTCCTGACGGGCACCACCCAGGAGGGTCCTTCTCCGTGCCCATGGCCGGCTCCAGCCCCGGGGCTGGGCAGGGAACAGAGGCACTGGATGAAGCCAAATACCTTCATTTTGAGCCCATCCACAAAACCAGCAGCCTGTTTTGAGTGGTAGCACTTATCTGAGGAGGTGGCACACGTCTTACTGGGGACATCAATAGCTTCATGTTTCATATGCTGTTGGCATGGTTTTCCTACGAAATGTTGGTTGGGTAAAATGGGATTTTAGGCACCATCACTGAAACTCACCTTCAGCGTTGCCCTGAAAGAGCAGAGAGAAGGGGGGCTGCTTCTCTCTGCTGCTCTGTTCAGTGCACCGTGAAGGCCCATTTCTGGATTTAGTGACTCATGCACCAGCCTCCCAGAGACCAATCCCTTCGTGGTCCCTCTGTGCTAAGGATAAGAGAGAGACAATTCAAGAGGGTAATTCAAATTAGTACCTGGAGGTGCATTCTTCTATTCCTTTCTGTCCAGTATCCAGTACAAGGATGCTCAGGATGGACAACCCCAGGCTGGGTTGTCATGGCCACAGGGTCATGGGCACATGGTCCCACAAATCTGGGAGCTGGAGCTCAACAAATTTCACCTTGCAGAAAAGTCTCACTCTTGTCGTTGCCTTGTGACCTGGTAAAAGGGACAGAGGACATTGTCCCTGATCACACGGGATTGCTGCCGGATAAGTGCATGGTGAGCCGAAGAAGTAATGAGGAGAATATAAATATCAGTTACAGAAGGAGATGTTACTAGACTCTTGTGGCAATTTCATATGGTAATAAGCATCCAGGAGGATATTAAAAATGTCATTTGTGCTTTAAAAGTAATAATAATTGAAATAGATTCTGGCATCTTCTATAACAGCAGAGCCAACAATTATTACTGGGGATATATTAAAAGAAAACAAACACATTAAATAATTAGTTAATTGAATTGCCAATATGCTGATGCTGCTGAAATTAATCTGAAAAATATGAGATTAGCAGCATGGTTTTGCACAATTGTAGTTGGTTGGAGATGAAATTAAGCAGTGGAGTGGGATGTGTTGAGCTGGAATGTGGACTCAGTCTGGGCTGGGGGCTCCCGGGGGACCCCGCTGCTCGGGGACGGTGCCAGGAGCCTGGGCACCACGTGTCCTCCCCAGGGACGGGGGCTGTGGGGGGTCCCTGCCACGGGCACATCGACCCGGGACTGGGCTCAGGGAACTGAGAGCCACCATCCTTCCCTGCACTCCTGCCTGGCATCAGCTGCCGTGAGCAATGCCCTTTTATTTTCAGAGCTGTAAAGTTACTACTCCATAAGGGAACTGAGCTTTAAATGTCTAAATATAATGTAGATTTTGAAAACTTAGCTCCTTGGATGGGAAGAGGACAAGCTCGAGTCAGCTCCACCTCCAGCCTGCCCTTCATCTCCCGTGACCCTGCCCCGGTGAGAACCACCCGTGGTGGTCACCATGGTGCACCTGGTGGTGATGGCTCCATCCTGCTCCAAAGGGGTCTCGGGGACACAAGCAACAACCTGCCACCTAGACACAGGTGGCAACAAAGGCAGCATTTTTGCAGCCCTCCTTTTCCCCCTAAATCACAGTTTTTTAAAGCCTTGAGCGTTGTAAACATTCCCCGTGTGAAGGGGAGAATATATTTAAACATGGGTAGCAGTCTCCTGAGCACTCTGTCACGTCTGGCACAGACACATGCACTTTGTCAGACGTGTCGGCGTTGCTGGCAATCTCTTTTATTTCCCCATTGGAGCTGCGCACCGGAGCGCTCCCGCGGGGACCCTCTGCTCCCACCCGGCACCCCACGGCACAGCCCGGGGTCTGGGTGGGCTCTGGCCGTCCGGACGCACTCTCCCTCCTCCTCCTCCTCCTCCTCATCCTTCTCCTCTTCCTCCTCATTCCAGCACTGAAACACTGCATGGATTTGTAAAAGCAGTGAGCTCGTTGGGCAGCCCCCATGGAACTGGCTGCAGGAGGGGTCCTCCTCAGCGCGCTGAGCCCCTGCAGAGGGCAGGGCTCTCCCCGAGCCCCTTCTCGGGTGCCCTGTGCCACCGGCTACCAGAGGAGGGTCCCTGCGCCTCAGCCCGAAAGCTGTCCTTGTCCTTGTCCTTGTCCTTGTCCTTGTCCCCGTCCCCGACCCCGTCCTTGTCCCCCTGTGGCAGGGTCTGCGGGTGCCACAGGGCATCTCGGTGTCACCCACCGCTTGCCCCCACCAGCCCGCGGGAGACCGATGGCTCAGAGCTCGTGGCAAGAGTGAGGCTGACACAAGGGCTTGTTCCACCCCAAAACAACCCCTGCCAATGCAAAAACAGCTCCTTCCCCCTCTGCCAAGGAGGAATTACCTTTCCCTTCAGGCGCGGGGTCCCTGTGGGCAGGGGAGGTACAGCCCAGGCTCACGGGGCAGACCTCAGCCCCAGGGTTATTCCTCCTGCTGTAGCTGGGACTCACACACCAGGATCCGGGGCTCACCCCTGCATTTCCCTGCTGCATTTCCAGTTTATTCCATAGCTACATCCTGCTGGTCACACGCAAAGTTTCATGTGTACATATATCCACACACACATGCAGAGCTTGACACGCGTGTTCGTTGGTGTGACAGCCCTGCTCTGCAGGGAGAGATGGAAATGGGAGGTTCGGCAGGTACCAACTTAAAAATACAGTATTTTATGGTAAAATAAGACTGCTATTATATCTTTCATCAGGTTACAGCTCTCACAAGTAGTAAAACAGTGTGGGGAGTGCTGCTATTGTCACAAGAAAGTGCAGAGTGGGGTCCCTTGATAGCCGGGGGCAGGGGGGTCCCTGCTCTGGGGGCTGCACCCCTGCCTTCTCCCCACGGGGGACGTGGGCACCCATCGTTGTGTTCCTTGGAGACTTCCACAGGCTGATTTGCTTTTCATTGCCATAATGCACTTAAAGGATAGTTTATTTCTTTAAGGAAAACAAATGCATTGTTTATTTCAAGCCCGAGGAAGACAGATTTATTGCCCCCCCGCAGACGGCAGGAAGCGTCGTGTCTGAGGAAAACTTACTGTGCTGCACTTGGCCATCTCTGAGCTCGGCAGGAGGAGCCCAGAGCTCTGAGGAACCTGTCTGTCACAGAGTGCCAGGTAATACCCAGTATGTCTTGTCCTGGTTTGAAAGGAAATAAAAATACTTTGAATTTGTTTTGTCGTGGGTGGCTGTGCAGAGACACCACAGGCCATCTCCCTCAGCTGCTGCCATGGGTCTGTGCCCCTGGGCCAGCACCACAGCCCCACACCTGCCTTCACCCCTTCTTCTCCCCACGTCTCTGCTGGCTCGAGGCACATTTCCTGGTCCTGTGGTGCGGCGGGTGGAAGAAAGCTGGTTTCTAACATCCCCTCCGTGCCAGCTGAATAACGCTGGTGAAGACAGCCAGAGGAAACCTCACTGCTCCATGCCACCGCTCCCTGCCCTGCCTGCTTCTCCCGGGGCTAAACAGAACACCGAGATGCTCTGAGCCCGAAGCAGAGAGCTTTCCCGCCTGGCATTGTGCTCCTAATTGTAGTTTTTTATTTTTGTTCAGCATCAACATGTCTGCCTTGCAAGAGAGTTTTTACCTTTTCCCCTTTTCCCCCCATATTTTTTCCCTCCCGCCCGTTCCCGCGCAGGGCTGGGACAGCCAGACCTCCTCTGGGGGGGCTCCTCGGGCTTCGGTCCCCAGGCGCCCGGCCTCGCCGTCTGCTGCTGCTCCCCCGCTCTCCCTTTATACAAATTACAAAACAGACCAGAAACATTTTGCTCTGCTATGTCTGAAGACATAACCATTATTTCTGACTGGTGTTCAGAGCAAACAGAATTTCTTTATTACAACTTATCAATCCGTGCCTCTTGTCAATTTTATGAGTTTTTAAAATAACATCTAATGTTAACTTGGCAATGAATCCGTCTTAAGACACACTACCCACTCACATTTTATTTCCTCTATTAAAGGAAATGATGTATAAACACCCCGGGAAAGCATGGATCAAACTCTTTAGCATCGTATCTAAGAGGAAGCAACGGGAGCAGCGGGAGCTGCGGGGGGGGAAGGCCCTGCACGTGTTCCTCGGGGCTGCAGGACCAGCAATGACTTTATCCTGATCCAGCTGGACAATAAATGGGAACAAACATCCCATCACGGAGAGACTTCATTTTTGGTTTCACCTTATTTATAGAGAATGGGTATTGCTTGCCTTAAAAAGTCTGTTTGGGTCAGACGGTTATGCTTTAACATTTATTTTGTTTTTGCAGCTTTATGGTTACACTGTTGGACCCCGATTCATGGGTGACCTTCATGCACAACCCCAACTTAAGGCACAGAAATAGTCCTATTGGTTTGAATTTGAACATTGATTATGGTGGGGTGAGGTGGAAGTCAATGTCAATAAAAGTAATGCACAATGTGCCACCGCCGTTCTCAGCGGCACAACAATGGAATTACAACTGCTTCTTGCCACAAAAAACAGCTGACTCCCTTTTTGTGATGAGATATGGATTTTAATCACTCTCAAATATACTGAAGTTCAATGAATTCTGTTTTTTCCTAATGTACAAATCCACTCAAAAAATACACTTTTTTTTTTTGCATTTCTAGAGCTGAGAATGTCAGTGGTTCAATTTCATTCTCTCCTTTAAGAAAAGATTTCTGGAGTGGGCATAACACCCACTTCAGGCAATTTTGCTCTCAGCGGCCGCACATATTGTCATTCACAAAAAGAGGATGTGTTTAACCTCTCACTTCAGAAGAGATCCTTTTGTACCATGAAGTCTGATTAGTTGTGACACAAACTATGCTATCTATGTAATTAAGTGCCCTCGTGGGTCAGTCCGCGTTGGGAAGATGCTGTGACCCCTCATGACGAGTACAAACGAGGGGAGACGAGTCTCCCGTGGCTGGGCTCTGCCTGGTGGGAGATCCAGCCACGCAGAGGAATTTACCTCTTCTACACGCTCTGCAGACACTGATTACCCGCCCGGCCCCGCAGGGAGAGGTGAGCTCTGCCACCCTGTGGAGCTCCTTCCCGGCTTCGATGGGGCATGGAGCATCAACGGATGCAACCCTGGTCCTCTGCAAGGTCCTGGCAGTGCCACTGTGCCACCAGCCATACAATGAGTGGTACCACCAGTGATGCCACCAGCGATGCCATGAGCGATGTCAGGAGTGACACGAGTGATGCTGTGCATCCTGCCATGAGCAGTGCCGTGCGTGATGCCACGAGGGATGCCGTGGGTGAGTGGTGCTGTGAGTGATGCCCTGAGTGATGTCCTGAGTGCCAGCCACGCCGTGGCCCCGCTCCTCACCGTGTGGAAGTGTGCACGCCAAAGCCCTCCACTTCCCTGGCTACCAGAAAACCTAGAATGGGATGTTTTCATTTTCCCTGCCTCTCCCACAGGAATGGTGGCTCCTCCAGTGTCCAAATACCGAGCCTTTTGTGGCTGGAGGGGTTGGCTTTGCAGGGGAGCACCGTGTGTGAAACTGGGGAGGAAATCCTTGTTTTGAGTACTGCTTCAGCCTCCAACCGTATTTGCGAGGCTTTCACGCGGGAGTGTTTGGAGAAAGCGAGCACAAAAGCAGGGTAAACACAGCTGAAGCAAATTCATTAAACATTAAAGCAAATATTTGCAGAGATTTTGGTTTGCAGCCTCTACACATTTCCAGAATGATAGTAATGGAACGTGGGCACGTGTTCAGCTGGCAACGGCGAGACGAAGAAAACCATCGGGAGCGCCGAAGGGGAGGAGGGTGGCAGGAGGTGGCTCCTCAGGCCACGGGGGTCCTGCTTGTCCCCAGGGAACAGACCCCAGCAGCGTGCCACATCCCCTGAGCCCCTGCCTTCTTGCTTGCTGCAAATGGGAGACCACCCCTTGGAGTGGACCAGGAGCAATCTGCGAGATAGAAATCGATATGTGGAATCCTGGGGAAATCAGCTGGGGGGGAAAGAGCACAGGAATCAGGGCTGCGAGGGGCAGGGGGTCCCGGGTGCCCCCCCTCTCCGGGGCAGGGAGAGACAGAGGATGGGGAGAGGCCAGAGAGGGAGGGGAATGGTGGTGGGGAAAGAGGAAGGAGAAAACATGGAATGGACTAAACTCTGCTGAAAAGCACACAGAAAAGTATGCATTAAATTCTCTAATATTTACAGGCGGGATCAGCCGGGGATCAGCTGCTCTCCGTTATTTCAGCCAGCAGTTAGTCAGGTGACATTATTTCTGCTCTGATGGAAGGACTGAAACTTCTGAAATAGAAAAATGATGGCCAGCATTAACGTAAACAGTTTGTTCGCTTTTTTTTTTTTTCCCCCTCAGCTCTTAATTGCTGGATTTGAACACATTCGAGGGATATCCAAATTGTCTCAAAATCTTAGAATATGTAACACATGGGGTGGGGGAGGAGGGGGGGGAAAGCATCATCCCATGACTCAAAAAAGTAT
>JAHREE010000409.1:582635-593797 GCA_033628505.1 Tringa tobata | reverse complement strand
CCTGGGGGCAGGAAGGGCAGGGGGGATGCTGGTACCCAGGGCGTGCTGGCCATCTGCATCCCCTGCGACCTGGGGGGATAAAGAGCAGGGGGGATGCTGGTACTCAGGGTGTGCTGGCCATCTGCATCCCCTGGGACCTGGGGGGATGAAGTAGGAAGATGCTGGTACCCAGGGTGTGTTGCCCACCCGCATCCTCTGTCCTGCTGCCTCCCTGGCCATGCTCCCACCTCCTGGTGCTCCCTCCTGGGGTGCACTGGGAGCCCAGGGGGCTCTGCCACTGGTGCACCCCTGGAGGGCACGTTCCCATCCCCTCTCCCGTGCCAGGGCTGAGCCCTGGGCTCAGCAGGGTGAGTGCTGTGGAGGGACAGGGTGACACTGCCCAGCACAGGGGCACCATTAGAGCGTCTCCCTGTGCTGTCACAGCCCAGCCAGAGTGGCCTTTCCCACACCATCTGTAAACAGCAGGTACATCCAGGACTGATGGATCTACTGAGATTTTTCTGTTGGATCAGGCTGTTCCTGCCCCTCCTGGGAAGCGTTTGACCGAGATCTCCTCTCATCTTGGCAGGGGCTCTGATGCTCCAGAAAGAGCTGAAGAAGGGTGTAACACACCCGGTTCCTCTCAGATCTCCACCGCCAGCCCCACCACGTATGCTCTGTGTCAGACACCCCGCTGCCCTTGCTCCTGCCCAGGGGACAGTGCTGCCACCGCAGAGCGGGCTGGCCGGTCCGTGCAGCCAGCGAGCCCCGCAGTCCTGCAAACCCCATCCAGGCAGAAAAACCCCTCATTCCGCTCCGTATGTCGAGAAAAACAACTCCACGGGAAAGGGCGACGGGCTCGGGAGCGGGAAGCTGTGCAGGCTGGGCTGCGCAAGCCTTTGGAAGATGGCCAGTCCCGTAGGGTCCCTCCCGAGCCTACTTAATTGCATGAAATAAGATGAAAAGACAGGCTAATGAGAAACCCCATCTGCCAGCCAGCTAAAATTAAGGCTGCCTTCTTTAGCAAAATGTGCTCAGATATCTGTATTCTTTTAATATCTCTTCATATGGCCGAGCAGGTTTCAGACATGTAGCGGTGCCTGTCTGAAAAAACTCTCATTTTTTCCTTCTTTTTCCTAGTTTGCCCCCGAACAGTGGGGTAAGTGGAACAAACTGACTGGAGGATTCTGTTCCAGCGTGAACTCATTTAAGAGAACATCGGCTAATAAACGCTGCGGTCCAACCTGCTTATTATTACATTATATTACCTGATTCAATGATTCATGATATCAAATTGGCTACGGATGGGATATAGCAGGTGGTCTCATGACACTCTTGAACTTCCTAGAGGAAACTAGGAAAGAAGTGGAAAAAAAGAAAATTCTCAGAACAACCCTAAGGGTATTTATCTAGGGAAAGGGTGTATAAGGAAAGGGCTTTTATTTTCCTCAGCCTGCCCTATGCTCCCATGTAAATTCTCTGCCCTTAAGTTGTTTACCTGTTTAGTTTCCCTTATTACGTGCCCTCCTGTTGTTCAAGGAAAGCCGTTTCTTGCTGCAAAAGACTGAGAACCAAACGCCCCTGCTCTGAAGACCCTGGCGTGAGGATGGAGCCGGCAGCAGCCGACCCATTCCCCGGTGACGGCCCCGCTGATGGACAGAGTGGCATCTTAATTTACCTTTAACCAACCAGTGCTGGAAATCAGGAACCACCTCAGTAACTCAGGAAAAGTTACAGCAATGTAAAATCATGGACAAGGAAGGAGAATCTACAAAAGCTCAGAAACAAATAATCACCCAACAACTCATCGTACTTGAAGATCACGCAAGTACAAATTCTTAAAGCAAATTGCACACACCTTTGCGAAACAGGTATTGATTTTTACCATGCCAATTGAGAAATAAATGCCTAATAACTTTTTCATAGATTAAGACTGAGGAAAAATGTATTTTTTCTCTCTCCAGAACTTATTGTTCAAACAAAGTGGTATAGGTTAATCCATTTTGTGATAATAGCTCTCAGGATAACTGCTCTGTTGGAGTTCATCTCCCTTTTTCCATACAGCAATGCTAAAAGAGCCAGCTATGGCAAGAGTCAAACTACACTGATCTGTTTTAAAACTGTAATTATTTTAGGGCTGGGGTTTTGGAGATTTTGGTGCTTCTGTTTAAGAATACAAACTTTCTGAAGACTGAAAAGTTTTCTTTGGAAGAGATTGAGCCCAAGTACTAACTGCAGACCTCACCGCAAAGGATTTATCAGCTCTGGCCAAGGACTGCAGCCATCAATGGGTGAGCAGGAGTGAACAGTGAAGGACAGAGCTGCCGCCCAAGCCCTACAAATTCCCCTTAAACATCTGATTTCCCTTTGTCTCGAAGCAGGAATGGAAGGAGGGAGGGGCTCTGAGCAGGGGGAATTGCTGAGTTCCCAGAGTTTTCCCGGGCTGATGCCTTCCACTGCTCCCTTCCACCGGTGCAAAGGAACCCCTGAAGGCACCTTTCCCAGGGGCTGTGCAGGGGAGGGGGCAGACCTGGCCCTCACTGCTGCAGATGGAGAGAAACGCTAAAAAAAAAAAAAAAAAAGAAAAAAGACCCACTTAAAAATTAAAGCTGAGATGAAAGTGAAGAACACTGGTACAGCTGGAAGAGCCTGCACGATATGATAAGAGCGTGTTTTTAAGGAGTTCTCATTTTTGTGAAAATTAGTTTTGGATCCTCATCAGTGTATTCAGGAGAAAAATATTACTCTAATGTCTATAGAGCAGAGATAAAAAGGAGATCTACCAAAGGAGAAATAATGAATTTACACTTTTAACATTCATTCTGAGGTGCAGAAGATACATTCCTCTACATTACGCCTGTATTAGACTTAAATAAATTTCATTATGAAAACAAGATTAGAGGAGAGCAGTGCAATTTGAAAACATCCAGTACTTACATGATTGCTTAAAATAAAGAGCTTTCAGGGTGGTAATATGTGACTATATTTTGGGATAACTGTATATGAAATATACGTTAAAATGATGTAAAGGGACAGCATTAAACAGACACCAGTGTTCTGCTGTCACAATAACGAGCAGCCACAACTGTTCATGGATCAATAATCTCCTAATGCAAACATGCCAGCCATTTGCTTCTCCCAAAACGTGTTGCTTTGCAAAATAAATTCACGTTCCTATTATGCAAAGTCACTTGGTAGCAGGGCTGCAAAAAGTCGACTCCTCTCTGGTTGAGATTCTTGCTTATTAAAAAATATCTGGAATCACATGGCAAAACATCTTCCATAGCAGGAGGTTTTTAGTAGTGTGCTGTTAAGTTTTTAGTTAATTTTTAGTAGCCGTTTTATACAACCTTTGTATGTAAGCAGGTTGGAAAATGGAACCTGTTGATTTTCAAAATGTTGCTTCTGGAATGTTACAAATCTTGGCTAATTAGTGGAAGGGCCAGGCTCCTGCAGAAACTCTTTTAGCCCAAAATGTGTGAGGAGCCCTCACAGCTGAGCCTGCTCACCTCTTTGATTAATGGGCTTTTACAGGACCTACGTACAGCTCTGAACATTTCAGCTTCGACGTGTGAATCTTTCCAGTGCAATAACCCCAGCAGGATAAAGCCAGGTCTGCTTTAATTAAATGCAAACTCATCTTCCCTCCAGTTTTATTCGGGGAATCACGGTTAGGAACAGCAAAACTTAGCACTTTGGAGAGAGCGGAAAGTAATTTAGAAAGACAAAATAAAAATTAATTGCACTTTAATAAAAAGTAAGTAAAGTCCTGTTTCGGCCAGACGTGAAGGGGCTGGATGTTTGCATTTAGTGCTGAGCTGCCTCGCTCAGCACCGTTCTGTGCGCAGTGGACACGCTGCAGAGGGATGTCCATCCCAGTGTCCTCCTTGATGTCACTTGCGCATCTAAACTCATGGTTAAGTTTATAAAACTTTCAAAAGCTTATAAATGCTTATATATTTATTTTTCACTCAGTATTTTTCTATATGAGAATTTTCAAAATGAGTTTTTGCTTTGCTAATATTTTTACTTTTTCTTCCTTGGCTCCTCTTGTGCCGAGCTGCTCCTCTTGCCTGCAGGTGTCGAGTAGAGGAGTGACAATGTGACACAGGAGCGAAACGCCGGTGCGGTGTCATCTGGGTTCATCATCTGATGATCAAAGCCTTTAAGAATAATGTTACCGGGATGATCTATAATAAAATTTGCAGGCGTCGGTCTCCTCCCGCGGCAGGAGGAGCGGTGCCAGCGGGCGGTGCTGGGAGTGAGTGTGGGGAGGTTCTGCACGACCTACTTACATCTCCTGCGGCGCCGCGCGGGGCGCGAGCTGTGACACGCCGAGGAGTAACACTACGTGACAGCACGAGGGCTTAAGCTCTCGCTGAATAATTTAACTGCCAAAAAGTGAAATCAAGCTCCCGCTCCTGGAAGTCTACAGTGAGGAGGGAGAGTGGTGCAAGAGAGAGGGGAGAGGAAAAATTCAGGTTCGAGAAAACACAAGCTGCCGTTTGAGCAATTTGGTGTACGTAGAACAGGTTGTTTTAATAATCTATTTAAATTTCCAGAATCTTTCGGTCAGTTACTGATGCACTGATGTTCTCAGAAAAAGAAAATTTCAAATATGACATTTTAATAATTTTGGTGACACCCTACTAAGGTATTCTATTTCCTTTGCCAGCTCCCTGGGGGGACAGGGGACAACAGGCAGAGCTCTGCGTGCAGTGCTATCAGAGAAATGAATTTTGGTGTTGAAGGAGTCAAACCCAAAGTCAGCTCACGCCTTCCTTCCTTTTCCACCCCAAAAGGAATGAATAAATCTTTATGTACGTATGAAGGTCTGATGGTAAAAGACTTTGAAGACAGTACATCAAAGAAATTCATTGAATGTTCTTCTTGAGTATCTAATATGCATGGCGTGGTGTAGGTGTCTCACTAGGAAAGCAAACTGCGTTTAAGCTGAGATGCAGAATGGGCTCTGATGGCGTGGTGAAAGCTTGGGGGCTGTTTGGACAGACCTGGCAGCCTCCTCCAGCCTCCAGTCTGAAAAAACCCTGGTTTGAGACAGAAAATTCTCACTGGCTGGAGGAACCACCACCGGGGTTCAGCATATTGAAGTTCTCCAGTCTCGTATAACCCCATTTTTCTTGCTCAAAGCCTATTTTCATCCCGTGGCCTGTCCATCTGATGTGACTGTCGGATGCCTGTCCCTCCTTCCAACACCCAATCCCGGGAGCATCCTGCATCCCGGCAGCCGGGGTCCAGCCAGGGTCAGAGGAGGGAGGCAGCACCTGAGCAGGAACAAATGCTCCAGCTCTGGCCGCTCTGTGGCTTCTTGAAATGGGAGCAAAGTCCCAAATTAAGCCTGAGCTAAAAGAGTTTTCCAGTCTGGGCCCTCAGTGAGCAAGGATAAGTGGTGGTGGGGGGGTGTGCAGCCAGGGAAATCTTACAGAATTTCCATTTATTCTCAGAGGTACTTGATGCAGAATGCTCCTGAGCAGTGCATTATCCCAAATGCATTTATAAGATCCATGCATGCCATGATGAACAAATACAGAAGATCGTAAAATTTACCTGAATGTGCTAGACTTATGAAAGTCCCAAAGAAGTGGAAGAAAGCTCTGACTGCAGTAGCTCCTTCAGTCAGCAAGTGCACTGCCTGCAGCAAAGGGGCCGTTGCTGATGTTTATGATATCGCTCTGTCTCTTTCTTACTCTTCTGGATAATCCCACCTGTCATTCCAGACTGACACCAGCAGTAAAGCCCCGAAATCGCTGTGAAACTGACAATCCCTGCAGCCAGCTCTATTTATTACCACCGGCTGCCAGCAAATGGCCTGCTCCGTGCTTTGATTCGCTGCGTTTGTGGGCGCTGACTGTGGATTGACTGGTCTGTACTTCCCTGCTCCCTCTTTTTAAAAATAAATACTCTTGTTCCTTTCCCGGTCCGCGGGGACACCCCTGAGCTCTTGAAGATAATCACTAACGTAAGTGATTGCTTCCCCGAGTTCCCCAGGTTTGCCTGGGTAAATGTCACCAGCCTTCCTGCCTTTGATTAGCATCTCATCTAATTTAAATATTTATTGATGTCTCACCTCCCTGTTTTGACATAGGTTCTTACTGTCTCCTTGTAAAGACGTGACTCTGAACACGGGCAGAGCAGACGGTCAGAGTCACATAACCCCCAGGCATGCACACATCCCCTCCCCGATTCCCAAATTCCCGCTTCTGTTGGGTAACGGGGTGCTGCCGTCTGGCTGACCAGAGATAAGAGGGTCACCGGTACCACCCAGTTAAGCTCAGTTACATTTTCAAGTCCCTGAGTGTCAGAAATACCTTTTCTGTCTTATTTCAATCCAGCCCTTCAATTAAACATCAAATATGATCTTTCAGGCAGTACTTTCCAAGCATTCACACCTGATGGCTATTTCATTCCAGCTGCCCCATACGTGTGTGACGCAGAATTCACATCCAGCAGCGTCTCCAGAAGAGGTTTCCAAACCCTTTTTCCCTCACATTACACACTAAGTTCAGAGCTCACTGGTGCACAGTTGCAAATAGCTTGGTTTTGCTTCATTTTAACAACGGAAGGGATGTAACGCACTCTGGTATTTATGCAAGGATTAGCTAACACACAGAAGAATCCATTTTTCTCTGCAGGCTTTCAGCCCGTGGCTGCTCGGCAGCGGAGTGGAGATTAGCCCACCGGGCAGGTGAGCTGCGGGGGGAAGCGGCAGGGAGTTTTTGCATCAGTGACTTTGCCTTCCTTTGGTTCAAGAAAAGTCTTCAGACAAACTCCAGGCGCCGTAAGTGCCGAGCGTGAGCACACAGACACTATGTGTGTGCTTTGCTTTAATTGTGCCAGCAGCTGGGTGTCACTCATCCAGATCTCTCTTTGGTTTCCTGTAGCCTAAAAGTACCCTTGGCCCTCGGTCCTTCAGGCAGAAATAGGAAAATGTCCTTATTACTTGCAGGCATTTGGACAATGGATTTTCCTATGTACCATCCATTTAAATCTAAAGACATTTGAATTAATAAGGGTTTAAAAATAGGGTTTTTATTATCTACATATGTATGACTTCAGCTATATAAAAACATATGCATGTATATGAAGCAAGAGCTGAAGTAAGAGACCTTGATCAGTGATTTTCAGTCTCCCGAGTACTAGGAGGAGGTGAAAATCCTTAATATCTACACTATGCACAGGCTGATAAAAGCTGAGCTAAATGTAACGAATAGTGTAATGATATAAAGAATATAAATAATACAATATATAATTTGGATAAGTAATACAAAAATGTAAATATAAATGATAAGGGAAATGGTATAAATAAATGAGCACAGGAGGGTATTTATTTGGTGCATTTAGTAGCAACCCCCCTGTATTTGAAACACCCAGGAAAGTTTTCTCAGAGAAAGGGCATTTTCCTCTCCCCTGCACCCCCCGGGCAGGCTGGGGGCAGTCCCTGCTGTCCCGCTCCGGGGCTGTGGGCAGCGGCAGGGAGATGGTAGGGGTCCCCACTAGAAAGGACTTCTCAGGCTCAGAAAAGGCTGCTGGTGTCAATGGAGGAAAGAATAACCCATGAATGCCAGTGGACACGACTGGGCAGTGCCGCTTTGGGGTGAGACACCCAGTTTTCTGTGTCGTTACAGCTTCACAGCGACCGTTTCAAAAGGTGCAGCTCTAAAACCCCAGAGGAATTATTACATATACAACTTCATTTGTATTTAGATGGGTACCATATGTCTTATTGATTTGATAGTGTAGCTGTTTCCAATAAATTGCATTTATTCCCACAAAAATAGGGAAGTAAATGTCAGTAGCTGTAAGTGGGAGTGCTGGCAGGAAGAAACGGAGCTTAGAAGTGCACGGTTCAAGAACCTGTGCAAATCTGATCTGAAAATGGGTGGAAGCACAGTGTCATTTTAGTTCTCCTTTTAACACGGCGACAGCAACAGGCAGCAATTACTTTTGGCATTTTCCTGCATAATTATGTATTGGTGCTAAAACATTGAAGCAAATAACTTCTGAGATTTTCTCCTTTTTTATTTTTTGGCAGAGATTGTTAAAGAACCAAGGAGCTTTTTCTGGTTTTCCTTCAAGAGGACAAACAAAAGTGATAATAGACTACGGCTTTTTAATAGGGAGTGTATTCTTGGGTTATTTGACCAGTACAAAATGAGGATCCTGTAGAGCAATTTTAGTTTCTATGACACATAAAGGATAATAGTTTTGAAAATAGGTCACACATAATAATATGAACACGGAAAAGAAAACCACCACCATAAAAAAAAAGAAAAAATTATTACCCACACTCTAACAAAGGGAAGCCAGCAAGCAGGTATCTTAATCACACTCTATTAAGATTTGCAGCAATTAGCCCTTACCATTTTTCATTTCTTCTGGCAAATTTGCTCTCCATCTTCATTGCTTAAATCCGACGTCTCTTACCCCAATCTCACATGTCCAAAGCTCCACTGTTTTCACTGGAGTTAATCTGGATTTAGATACCGTACCTGAAAAGTAAATGAATGGTAGATCTTCTTTATTATTGAAGGTACAGCAGGATCTTCTGAGATGAAATATGAAGAATAGTCAACACATGGCACACCTCAGCTGTGTGTGCACCACAAATCCCGCCGGAAGAACTCCTGCCATTCCAGTCAAACGGCACGAAGGTACGAGGCTGGCTTTGTATCTGCAAATTCTGAACATGAACCTCCCAGGAAGAGGGATTACCCCTAAATTTCATTTGGAAAAAAATGAACAAATGAACCAACTAATTCTGAGAATAATTTCAAAAGGATAATTGCACTCACAAGAAGTGACCCTAGACAATAAGTAAATCAAAAAGAGGTGAAAGTCATTGAGTATAGGATTCAGGCTGGATTATCCACACATACACTGTGCTAATAAAAATAACCGCTTTCATCCAATTTAGGACTTAAAAAGGATGATAATAGTTTTGCAGCTGACTTTTCTTTATCCTAGATCATGGAGTTTCTCTTAGGGCACGTCTCTGTACACAGTTTTGATGTATAATGGTTTACATGTTATCTGACGCCGAGCAGGGGAGATTTGATAGAGCACTGCAAATGTCTCCAGGTGTATAATCAATGGGGTTATTTTTAGCACTAGCCCTTATTAGGTTAATTTGATGGCCTTGTACTGATTTTTTTTCTGTGTGGATTTCTCATACACATTTGCTGTTGAATATGTAGTTACCCCAAACCATATCAAAAAGGGAAAGTAAGAGCATAGACTTCTGCTGGCAATTTTCCTAAGCTTTGCTTGAAACAACCAGATATAGCAACAAAAATGTACTTACGTGCTGTGCTCAATAGTCACATTTCAATGTGGCCAACAGTGTTTTTCTGCATCGTATTCTTGCTGTTTCGGAAGTGGCAGCCACTGGAAAGCAAGCTGTGCTGTTTTGGTGTGCCTGAAACAGTTCATTCTCTTGCCTGGCATGAAAAAAAACCACAAACCAAACTCAAGAAAGCATTTAAGTTGATATTATATTTTAAATATCCCCCCAACCTTTAAACATTCACTGGGAGCAGCATTGCTCTGTTGCCTGCAAGCCCATGGCAGAGCCTTCTTTCTTCATTAAAGCCATTGATGAGACCCTACAGGTCCCAGGCACATGTTCCTGTGTCCAATTGTGTCAAAAAATAAAATAAAAACCCAAACCAAATGTGCCCCCGGCCCCAAACCCCAGAACGCCAAGCTCCAGAGGAAGCAATTTAAAATGATAGTGGTTCTCCACCTAGACAGGCACATTTCCTAATTCAGAGCAACAAAAGGCTCTTTCCTGATTTGTTTAGGTGCTGTAATTGTAGAAGTCGTTGGCAAATTAAGCATAAAAGTGCAGAGGTGTGGGGAAAAGTCTTTGTATTGGAGAAATGCTACTCGAAGTGCAGTCTGGGTTTCTTTTTTATTAGAGTATTTACCATTAACTTTATCCCAAGTGGCCAATTACTGTCCTTTTTATGTCCTTTTACTGTGAGATTCAGAGAACACTCTGCAAACAAACCCCTTCTGATATTCCTCAGCAATTATTCCTGTGATTATGTGCCTGCCTTTTCCTCCTGCCTGAGATGTCTGCCGAGCCTCGGGGGGCAGAGCTGGTGCTCCCCAGAGTACCCCCAGCCCCAGGTCCTTATTGCATGTCCCCCCCAGCAGCACCAGTGTCCCACTGACGTGCTCTGGAGGTACCGATGGAGATATTCCTGCATTGGGACAGAAAAGGTTTTTTTCAGGCGTTCTCTTTCCCCCGATGTTGTCACCCAGAGGTGGGACAGCTTGAGGTCCGAGGTGTGTGGCACATCCTCCCTCTCCAGCTCAGGTGCCATCAGCTCAGTGGTGGGTGTTAGTGGAATGGGAAATGCACTATGGGGAAAGGAAAAGCTGTAAGACTTTTAGAGACTCGTTTGAGACATCATAAATTTTAAAAAACCACCCAACTTTTACTTTGTGCTAGCCTGACCTTTCTGCTTGGCTAAACTGCTGCTTCAATCTGTACGTGAGCTGCTATTTCTGCCTGCGTCTGGGTGAGCAGTGCTCTGAAACAGCACCCGTGCCTTCACCTCAGAAACCTCCACCGTGTCCTCGGGCGAGCGCTGGGCTGCGGAGGGAGCCGGGACGTCGGGTGGCAGAGGGGAGGAGATAAAAAGCCAAGTGTGGTGTCAGCAGAGGTATTTGTCTTCAAGGCACCGTGTGTTTCTGCTCAGTAAATAGACACTAGGTGTTAGCAGCCATTGCATTACAGAACCCTTGCAGCAGCTTCATTATTGCTCATTATTTTGCTGATTGCCCGGGAGCTGTCTCTGCTCAGCCACCTGGACGTCTGGGCGCTCGCTCATCCTGCCTGCGAGGACAGGTCTGTGGGTTGAAGAGGGAAGGGTGCCAAGCTCCTCAGAGCCGGTTCTCCACCATGATAGACGTGTTCAATAAAGTGGCTCAGCTTGCTGACATGACCTCTTTACCCTGATCCATCTGATAATGAAGTTAAACTACATTGCACCTACATTCAGGAAATCGTTTTACGGGAATGTTGATGTCTCACCCTTCCACAGAAAGCAGGGAGAAGCCTCGTGCTCGGGATGCTCTCGCGGCTGGAGCAGCTGGCTGGGGTACCCATCATTTCTGACCATGGTCACTAGCACCAGAGGGATATCTCATTTTTA
>JAHREE010000409.1:554321-577854 GCA_033628505.1 Tringa tobata | reverse complement strand
AGAACCCCGGGGCTCGGTTCCCGTGCTGTTGCAGTGATTTGGAAGCACTCAGGTGGGTTCAGGCAGGGCTGGGCCAGGAGGACCGTGGCTGGGAGCGGGCAGCGGGGGTCCTCGGGAGGGTGCAGCCACCCAGGGCAGCAGCATCGGGTCCGGGTTCCCGCGGGAGCATCCCTGGTCCCCACGTCCCTGCCGGGCCGGGCTCTCTCCCCACGGAGATGATTCCCACAGAGCACTGCTGGCACCACTCACCCTTCCAGCTGTAAAACTCTTTGCATTTATGTTTAATTACCGGTGCCTGAATACATATTATACCTTAGCTTGCTGCTGAAGGTAAGTATCAATGGGAGGCCATTTTTAGTTATCGGAATTAAACAATAAAAGCCATCTGAAATGTCTAAATATTGACTCTAACTTCTGCCTGTGACATTAGGAAGCCTTTTTCTCCCACCTCCAAGCAGAGGACTGTGATTTAGGACCCGTATACAGCACAACTCTGGTAATTAAAAATGCCTTTCCTGCTAGAGCTCTTGTAACTGAGAAATACTTAAAAGAATCAAAAAATCAGACTGAAGCTGTTCCATTATTTTCCTTCTCATGTTGGTGCTGAAAATCTGGCAAGACATTAAAGGTAACAGGATGCTGCAGCAAAGCCAATATCTATTGCTAGTTGAATCTATTGGAAAATAAAAAAAAAGAGTACATTAAATAGTTTAAATGTTATTCTAGAAAAAAATACTCTTTTTTGGTATTTGAAAAAATGTTCATGGCTCAAATGTAGACTTTAATCTTTTTCCCTGTTTTACTTAATCAACATTACAATAGCTGTTGGTGGCATAAATGCATACAATGGAAGAGGAGCACTCAAATCTACTGATCAATACTTTTACTGGAACAAAAATCTTTAAAGCTTACAATCAATTTAAAGAGTTAAATCTGATCCCTTTAATTTGATAGAGACTTTTCCCCTGCCTTCGTGCGGGTTCCTTGTGTTCCAGGAAAGATTAATCAGCTCTAGGCACCTCCATGGTCTTTAATGCTTCCCATAAAAGCACCACCTGGAGCGGGGTGAGGTGCTTTTCAAACCCACATCATCTCAGGTAACCTCTCCAACAAAAGTACAAAGGTCTCTGTGCTCTTCCCCCGTCTTTCAGGACAGTGGGAACATCTTTCCTGGTCTTATCCAAACATCAGTAGGGCCTTTCAAATAAATTTATAATGGGTGAAAAGTCTAGAAGCTAAGTGATGGGAAACCTCTGTTCATGATTTATTCATTATTTAGAACAAACATTCTGAGGACTGTTTATAGGTTTCATTAAATATTTGTGCCTCATCTAGATGTGAAGGGTTGCACAGAGCATGCATTGAAGGAATGGGGGGCAGAGGCACGCGGATAATTTTGCAGATGAGTTTCTCTGACTGCTGTGCCCAATATTTCCCCCTAACTTCCTTGTATCATCTACATGGGTGATTCCAGATCACTTCCACCTTCCCCCTTTTCACTCTTAACGCTCTTTGCTCTCTCCAAAAGCATACACAATTTCATGCTTAACAACTCCTGCTAGAAGTGATTTATAATAGGATGTGCATATTTATGAGATGCTCTCAGGGCACTGCCTGAGAAAGATTTTTGCTTGTTTTTTCCAGCTGTGAGCCCTTGCCCACCCTCACGCGGGCTGGAGTTTGACCATCCTCTGCCAGGAGCCAGGACACAGCATGGCCACGGTGGCTCGCTGGCGGGCAGCTTGCTGCTGCAGCCCGAGGTTAGCACACATGGTGACTGCCCCCTTCCAGCGGGACACAGGGTGAAAGGCCTGATGCGTCCCATCTTCAATGATGACCTGCCCTGGCAAAGCATCAGGTGGACTTTGAGCAGCAGAGACCCCGTCCTCTGTGCATGTGCTTTGTTCTGTTGGTAACCTATTACAAATGTGAGCAGTTGTAACCCATTACAACAATGAGATTCCTACTGACAAACCTCCAAAACATGTATTTTCATGGTGCACATGGTTTTTAGATGTCTAGGCTGAGGACTGCCTCTAAGTTGGAGTTTGAATTCTTCTCCATGGGTCTCAATGGGTTTGAGCAGATTATCTCACCTTTGTTCCGCAGACCTTGTATGTATTTCAAGACTACTGTGCCCCTTCTCTTCTTTCAGTTACCAACCCTGTTCAGTTTTAATAGACAATTTTCTTCTCCTAGATCTCACCGTCTGATGTTCAGTACCCAGAAATGGTTGAAGTGCTCCAAAAGCCTAGATTAAGCGGGCACTCTGCTCTCTGTTCTCCGAGTGTTTCATGTTACAATTTTTTTCCAAGTGAGATGTATTTTCAGCCATTTCTGAAATCTGAGCTGGTCACCTGACCTCTGTTAGTGGCTCCTGGCATACTAGATTGGCAATTCCCACAACCTACTAGCCCATAGTTTGCAGATTTTAAATGAAAACATTAATGAAACCAAGGTAAGATGCACGGCTGCAAAGCTCTGCCTCATCCCTTTTTCTGTTGGATAGCGATCGTTATTCTCCAAGACAGGTTTCCAAGGGATACCCCATCTCTGGTGCAATGGTGCCACCTGGGCAGCGTTTGCCTTGCTCCGTTACTGGAGTGCCCTGTGGAAGAGCACAGGAAGCCTGGCCCAAGGCAAAGCTGTGCTTCACCCCGAGCTCCACTCACTCCTGAGCCTGGGAAAATGTGAGAGTGAACTGACATGAGGTGCTCTTGAAAATCAATGTTGACTTTTTACTTTCCCTTTGTTTCCTTTGTGAGGACTTAACTGTCGGTTCAGTTTATTCCAGTATTTTTCAGGAAACTGAAGTTACGATTCTGCGGGTTATGGCTCTTCTGTTGACCTTTTGTGTCTGTGCAAGACTTCTTTCCCATGGAAAGTACAAGGGTGGAATTAAACCTCAGTGTGAATCAGGATGTCTTAACATCTCACTCACTCTTCCTACTCATCAGTAGTCACACAGAGAAGGAAGGAAAATTTGCAGTAACTTTAAACTTCCCAGTCACTTTTAGACTCAAAATTTGATGAGATCAACTAGGTTCTCTTATAAAAAAAATAGATTAAGAATTAAAGAAGTCAGAATTGTTTACCTCAGATAAGCAGAGATGTGAAAGAAATGCAAGAATGGTCTTGCCAAAGTTTGGCTTGTGAACTGCATTCAGCAGAAACACATTTCTGCAAAACAAGCAACACAGAAATGAGTTGGAAAATCTACTGCCACGCAAAATTATGGTTATGTGCTTTGAGCAGCCTGGCTGCGAGCCTGGCAATCCAGTTTTGGGGTGGTGGGGAGAGGATTTTAATGTGTATCCCTGGAACTCCAGGGTCAAATTCAGATTCTTTTAAATTTTCCAACTTGCTTTCGGCAGTGCCTGGCAGTGCCTCTCCTCATCGTCTGCCCACGGTCTGCCAAAAACCCTGCCCACGGCTATCGGGGTGTTTGACACAGCTTTGTCCATGGAGAGCCCCTCGGGAGCCAAGTGAGATGCTGCTCCCAGATCTGCTGAAGGCTGATGGTGGCAGGAATCTGCCAGACCCTAAGTCTCTGTGGGATGAAGCGTGGTGGGTCTGAGGCACACAAGAAGCTTGTCCATAAGGCATTGAAACACTCTAAAACCATATGCAGTTGCTTGGGTGGCCTTAGAATCTCCAAATCTGCTGTGGGAACTCGTTTCCCAGAGACCGGCTGGGCTGGGGCTTGCACTGGAGAACTTCTCGGGGCCACCTCCTCGTCCCCAGGGGCACCCACAGCCGCCCTTCTCCTCCTCGGCTCCTGCCTGCCTCTTGCAGCAGCTTCGCAAATGAGAGAATTACGCAGCCATGTGCAAATGCTCGTAAAAGCACCACACATAAGGAAATGCATGTCATTAATCAATTGCATAAACATTCATGTCAGAAAATGCAGTGAAATATATGCCAAAGCCATTGCTGCAGATTGCCTTCTACGTAATTAGAAGTGCAGAAAAATGTGTAGTAAGTATCAAATCTGTTTCCAAACAATTAAGGAGAGAATGAAACTTCAGTGTACTCTCAACAGGTTTATAAGGAATGTTGCAGTGTTATGAATGTTAAGAACTCTGCAGGCACCAATTTGCATATATCCCTATGTGCACACTTATCTGCATTAGCATGGGCAATAAATGGACTGTGATCTTCTGTACAGCAGGAGCAAATAACGGGTGCTTGATCCCACAGCTTCTCTTAGCGTTTATTTATCTTTGTCCCTCATTTGTGCGTGAAAGCACTTTGCTGCTCCCTCTTGAAACTCAATTAGATGAGCTGGGAACAAGGTTAACCGGGTGTGTTTGTGTGTCTGCATCCGGGCATTCCCAACGTTTCCCCCATGTTTTGTAAGTGAGAAAAAAACACCATTGTGTAATGCATGAGGTGACTGGATCTAAGAGTTCTTACCTGCACTGTAATTCTTTCCTCTCTCTAATAATGGCAGCACATATAAGAGTCCTGAAGAGACTGAACTAAAATTTCATTTTTCAACAAGGTAGGCACTTAAATAACTTTCTTTTTTTTCTTTTCTTTTCTTTCCTTTTGAAAAAGCTCGATGAAAGAATTCTACTAGAATTGCAATCAACAGTGCTGTGGAAAAAATATATTGGCTTTTAAGTCCAAGGTTGATTAGCTGGACCCAAGAAAGAAATTATATCCTTGGTGTAAAGAAACCACATAGAGAAGATGCAGAATCCCATCTCTGTCTGATTCAGAATTTCCTTCAAGAATTTAGTGTTGCGTTTCCTCACATGGACCCATTTTACAGCTCAAGCCTGGTACAGTGGAGCTGTAGCACTGTCCTCACGCAGTTGGCAGTGAGGACTGCCTGGGATGCCCCGAGATTCCCAGGACTCTTCTGGTGCATGTTTCTGTCGGATCAGCCTTTGCTGCCCTGAGCTTGGGCAACAACAGTCGTAGCCACGGTGTTCTGGGTACAGCAAGCGAGGGAAGCATTGCTGGGAAAATGAAATGTCCTGATCTGAAGACATAGACAAACATTTAGGTGTGTATATATATATATATATAAACCTATGAAGGTTTCATTCAACTCCTAATTGTTTATTCAAAGAGTCTGTTTCTTTCTGCAGAGCAGAAAGCAGCTCGCTCCCGGTATTTGTGGCTCTAATTCTGCGGTGGGACCCCCGTGGTGACCCCTGTCCCTGCTGTGCTGAGGGGCAGCCCTGGCTGCACGGCTCTGGGCACCTTCTCCTGCAGAGGCCTCTGAGAACTGGAAATAGCTCTTGAGCGAGCACTTGGGGTGCAGCTGGCAAATCTGCTCACTGTTAAAGTTTTCACAGAAGAGCTGACCTGTAGATCACGAGAAGAAGAAACCAAAGGGATGCAAATATGGCCTTACTTATCTACAAAAGGGATTAATTATCTGCAAGCAAATTTCGCTGTTGCAGATCTTATTTCTGTTTCTCCCCAGACACATTGAGCCTTTTTGTGTTCGCACTGGCAAACGCATAAACCCTCCAGTCAGATGACATGTGTCACTTAAACCTACCCCAGATCTGGATTTGATGTACATCAACACGTTTAAAGTTGTTAAATCTGAAAGGAGTTTCAGTGCCTGCTCCTCAGTCGCCGAGGGAATGCCGAGTATGTAATCTGGCTTTTAAAGCCAAACACAAACACCACCGGGGTATCCCTCTGATGGCACAAACATCAGCGAGTATTTGTTTGATGCATTTTAGCAAACCCATATTGATGTTTTGGCAAAAGTTCTGTGACTGTGGGTGGGATTTTAGGGAGTCAAACCACACTCGGGGCCATCCCTCAGGGCAGTGAATTGAATGTGCCTCTGGCTGCACCTCCTTTGGTCTCAGCCCTCAGAGTGATTTTCCACCTCGTTTAGACCTGGGTCCTGGCATTCCAGAGCACTTTGGGTGGAGGTACTTCATCCCCCATGGGGTCTGCTGCAGGGATGTCAGGGTCTAGGTACCCACCAGGCTGGGCACGGCCATGGGCTCTCTCTCCCCTTGGAGGGACCAGAGTTTCTTCTGCATCCAGGCAAGGTGGCCAGCATCGGCAGGGCACAGTGGTATCCCTGCCTGGGAGAGAGGAGGGGACACACGGATGGTGGGGAATGACTTTGAGCGCTGGTCCCCTCTCTCTTAGCAGAATCTGGGTGAAAGCTAATGAAATCTGTGCTTTCGCCATCATATTTCAGTTTATAACACTGCATTTAGAGCAGGTTAAGCCACAGCGTTTGCAATCTGTCACTGATTTTGGAAGGGGGAGGGACAGCGGGGAGAAGGTTGAGTGTGAAAGCCTTGCTCTGAGCAGGAGTGATGAACAGGGTTTTGGAGAAGGTGGCCAGAGTGACCGATACCCAGCGGTGCTACCTGCAGGGACCTGGGGCTGGAGCATCCGTCCCCTCCTCCTGAGCCCTGTCCTCCCGTGTCACACTGAGCCCTGCACAGTCCTGCACTGTGCTGGCTGCAGCTTATTTTTGGTTCAGGGGAAGAAAATCAGAGCATCTTGCAGGTAACAACAGTCCTAACCAAAAGCGATAGTTTTTGGTCACTTTGGGAAAGTGAACTATCAGGTTACATTAAATCAGTAGTGCAATTAAAACACTGACCAAAGCAATGACTTGCCTGCTGTTGGTGACACGCAGCAGAGCCACATAGTCCGTGCCATCAGCTATAATCCTTTGGCAGCACAGAAATCTGCATTCATCATCCCCGCAGCAGTTAATCAAGAACCTTTCAGTCAAAAAGTTCACTGCCTTTTTGCCACCCCAAGCTAAAACACATATGCTGTAGAATGCAGAGGCAGTTGGGCTGCAGCAAGCCATAAGGGTCTCTGGTTGAGGCAGTGGGACTCGAGCAGCTCGGCTCCGATTCTCCTTTCCCACCTCGGTGCCCCCAGGCAGACCCACCGTCTTGGCCACCGAACTCCAAACAGGGCAGGGCTGAGCACTCTTCTAATAAACACACAGTCTCTTAGCCATGGTAAGTTGTTATTACTCTTTTCAGGTGTTTCTGGAATAAGAAATTGATTAAAAACAAATCGGGGGGGAAAAAAGGTTTTCTGTAAGGTGCAAACTGGCTTTGCCCACCGAGGGAGCTGCTCTCTGCAGCGGGGCACCAGCTTCAGCCTCTCCTGCGCGGCTGCTGAGATGTAATAACTTTGTGCCTTAAGCATTGGGGAGCATCTTTCATTTGAAGTTCTATACTCTAGTATTAATATTAATGCATGGGGAAATGCTCGCTTCTCTTCAAGTTTGTTTTATTTGCTGTGTTTCTTCAAATATATTTAATTTGTTGTATTTTCAAGCATTTAGTCTTAAAGCCTGCTCTAGTGGGAGGTGTCCCTGCCCAGGGAAGAGGGTATGGAACTAGATGATCTTTACGGTCCCTTCCAACCCAAACCATTCTAGGATTCTGTGGTTCTCATAACTCATCAGCCCGGCACCGGGGAGAGGTGGAGGCAGGGACCTGGCCGGGGGGGCAGGGAGGGACCCTCAGAAACTTGTCCTTTGGGACTTCCACTGGTGCAGAAGGAAATACCGACTCATTATTTCTGTGTGTGCCATTTCTGGCCTCCTAGATTTTACCATTCCTCGCGCATGGTTTTTCTGTTATGTCATATATTTTTAAAAGAGAACCGTGAAAACTAAATGAAGAAGAAGAAGAAGACATCAGTGCCGTGTTATGGCTGAGATTTTACACACATAAAAGCCCTTGAGCAGGGGTGTGTAAAACTCATTGGTTTCACTTCGCAGGGGCTTGTGGCCAGATTCGCTCTGGCTGTTGATCCAGCGCAGCCCGAACCCTGCGAGTGCTGCTGGGAGAGCTGGGGCTCAGCTCAGGCCAGGTTTAATCAGGAACAGGAAGCTTAGACACCTCTCTCATCAGCTCTCTCCGAGGCTACCCATTGCACAAGTTTTCTTCAAAAAATCACATTGGTTTCTTCCAACAACGAACAGCACCTAATTTTTCTAAGGGCTTCATGGGCCCTAATGAATAATTTAAAGAATCCTGAATTTATAGCAAAGGATGAAGGACATTTGCATGATACTCTTGGTAATATTCCAGTCTGCTGTGACCCCAGTTTACCCACAGGGTGTGTTTGTACTGGGCAGGCAAATGCTTCTCCGTGGATCTGCTGATATCTAGGAAATCAAGCCCAAATAGCCTTGGGAATTTCTGAAGATCCTGATTATGAGTACACAGTATAACCCCTAATGTTGTGTTTGCAGTGCAGGGCTGTAGTTGGTAGGTTTTGCACTGCTGGGAGCGTAGATCCCTTATGATTTTCCTTTCCATTCCCCCCTTCTCTGCCAGGGGGGCTGTTGTGCTGCTTGGCTGGAGAGGATGTTCCTGCCCTGGGAGGTGACGAGCCACCGCGGGGACCTCTTTGTCTTGTTCCATTTTGCTGGCTCAGCCCATCGGTACCTCCGCTTGCAATGACTGGAGAGAAAGGTGTAACTCACACCACATAAGCCCCTCCAAGACAATGATGGGGGAATGTGGGGGTGGGATTTTCTGGGGTCTTGGTCCAGGTCTCGCTGCCGTCTCCACCCAAGCATCCAGCAAAGCGGCATCGACGGGACTCCCCCCCGGGAAGTTTCCAATTCATTACCTGGTCTCTGGTCCGGCTGCCAGGAAAGGCGATGCTGGAGAAGAACTGCTGGAAAAGAATAAAGAAGATTTGAGGTTGAAGGTATCAAAGGAGACAGAAGAGATATGCAGGCAGCAACTGGGCGTTTTCCAGCCGGAAAAAACTTTGTGGTGCCCAGCAGGCAGCCGGAGCGCAGCGTTTAATGAGAAATTCACATTGTTTTCCAGAGAAAATTGTTTTTATTTTTCTGAGTTATTGTTTGTTTTCTGAGATATTATCTACAGATACAGTTAATCACCTTTCCAGCAAGACGCAGTGAGAAGGAGGCGCGTGGTGGTGCCGCTCCATCCCGTCTCCTGCAGGGAAAGGCAGAGACGCGGAGCGGGTAAACACGGTGCATATGCTCAGGCACGGCTGAGACACAACACAGCTGAACGCCCAGAAACGAGGCTTCGAGAGGCACGGGAAGAAAAAAGATCCTCAGAAGGCAGGCGACAATGCTAGAATCTTGGGGAAGAACAAGAAGGCTTTAGCAACCACACTGAAAAAAAAGGTGGTTTCTTTCTTATTGAAACTGGGAAAAGTTTGGGAAAAAGAGTGGCAAGGGAGTCCAAGACGAGGGGGACCTGGCACTGTGTGTCTCCCGGCCAAGAGAATGAGGAGGAAAGGGCTTTCCTTGTGCTCCTCAGAAACAGCAATGGGGTAGAGACAGCAATGAAAGCTCACGGGTCCTTAGGGAGCGGAGAGGAGCGTGAGAGATAACGATGCTGAAGATGCTGGTTGGTAAAATGAAGAACAAGGGAAAGAAATGACCCACCACGTCTCAGTAACAATCAAAACCCTGTTGTTCCTGTTCAGGGACAGCAAAGCTTAGAGCCACTCACATTGACATGATGGGAGTGCTTGTACGTAGGAGAATTAAATTAACTCAGTTGAATGCTCTGAGCCGTTAATAATAATTTTTAACAAACCCCGTAACAACGGTTCGATTCCTAAGGAGGAGAAATTATATTAGTATCTGTGCTTAAAAAGGGTAAATATAGAAATTCTGGTAACCAATGACCAGTTGTCAGGCCCAGAAATAATAATGTAAAAATTCATGTGAGATGTCATCACTAATGAATTCTTCAGCTCTATAGCGCAATTAATGCCAAGCAAAGTGGTTTTATGAAGCATATGTCTTAAGGAAAATTGCCATGGGAGATGATAACTCTGCTGACTGAAGGTAACTGTCACAAAACAGGTTTCCTAAAATAATTTGATTTACTGCCCCAGGCACTTTGAAAAATTGCCTTATACCCAGTAATACCTCAGAAATTAAATGGATTAAAAACAGTTAAATGATCTAAAAATGTAATCAAAACCAGGAAGCCATCATTCTTTGGTGTTTTTCTAGCAAGTTGCCATAGGGATGTCTCCTTAACACAATCCTGTGTTGCAGAGGACATTCATCAGCGGGAGCTAATAGTCTGGGTGGCCATAGCTCAGCCACGGGCATTGGCCACGGTGGGGGGGGCTCACGTGGACACCCCGCTCGGTGCAGCCCAGTCCGGGGCATAGTGTGGAAGAGATGAGGGATGTTCTGGTAGGAAAAAGGTCCTCCAGGGACCTCTGATGGGCAGTGGGGCAGCACCACCACCATCCAGAGGTGCCCTATGGAGAGTGGGCACGAGGAACCTCATGGCACAGCATAGTCTTCTGCAGTGGTTAAAGACCAAAAGCAGCACACTCATGTGAGGAACAAGAATATTCTGATTACCAAAAGCAATTAGTGGCCAGAAGAGCTAACTTGGGGGCCCGGGGACTGCACACCATGAAGATCCTCCCGATGGAAACTAGGGGGTTATTTGGAAGCGATGCTGAAGCTGGAATGAGCAGTTGTGTGTTATGAAGAAATTAGTAGATGAAGTGCAGGAGATCACATTAGCTCATCCTAATGGTCCCTTCTGGGGATGAATTTAATGAAAGAATATGTGTTTTTTATACCATTATTAAAAATAACAGATTCATCTAATGTGATGAATTTTTCACCGCCTTTGGCCGTTAGCACAGCTCGCGCTTGCAGATGGAGCCACCAGCAGCTCTCCGCTGGAGGACACCAGCAGAGTTCCTCTGCCTTCAGCTCTGGACTCAGCTCCTCATTTTGCTGATCCCATGGCCCAAGCTGAGTGGAGAGCTGCATTTCATCTCCCTCAAACTCCCCGAGGTTTCAAAATAAAAAAGAATTTCCTGTGTGAGGAGTGAAGGCGTCGCAGGCGGAGGGTCTGCTGCTCTCCGGCCGTGCCAAGTGCGTCGCGGGGGTCTGGGACAGGGTCCCTCTGGTACCCCGTGTGCTGCAGGTTAGGACGTGGCTTACACCCCTAGACCTGACCCACACTGCTCCCCAGGCACCACCGCAATGGTTATCATTTACACCAAACCGGGGTCTGGCCCCACAGATGCGTTTCCATTGCTGCCACTGAATTATCCTTTGATATTTTGGCGTTCGTATTGTTTTTATTTCCACGGGTTGCTTTCTGTTGCAATAAAAAGTTATCTTTCCTCTGATGGTTAAAAGTGCTCAACCCCAAACCTATGGACTAAAGATCATTACTAATGAAAATGGTAAACTTCACCCTGAAGGCTAGATTTAATTTCATGGTTATATAGACAATGGTTAGATAATGCAATCTGGGAAAATCTACTGAAATTAACAGTATGATTTACGTGAGATTGAAGAGAAAAAGCTGAAAAGCAGTGAGCAGGGGCCAGGGAGTGCAGGTGTGTCTGTAAAGGCAGGTGATGGCACGGGGTGTCCCCCGTAGGCAAAGGGGATGAGGCAGGGGTTTAGTTTTCTTGTGAGTATCAAATTAGGAAAGACAAAGAAAATGAGACGGGTAACAATTAGGTGGTGCGTTTTGAGTTATTTACCTGACAATAATGTTAATGGAGGCGTCACAGAGAAATCCAGTGAAGCTTTCCAGAAGCCGCCTACACCTCGTCTGCCGAGTGCGGCTCCTTAGGGGTCACTGGGCTCCCCCACCGACTGCGGGCACGGCACCCAGGCAGGAGGAGCCGGGGCTGCTGCTTTTGCTCTCTGAAATATTTTAGTTCCTTTTCTTTTAAAAAAAAATAAAAATTATCATATTTAGATGGAAGAGTGAAACCAGAGGAGAAAAAACTTTTTTCTTCTTTTTTTTTTTTTTTCTTTTCTGTGCTCATACTTTTAATCTGTAATTATTTTCACAGCCTGGAATAAATTCACACTGGATTCATAGGAAAGCACCTCCTCATCCATAAAGAAGGCAATAATGGCTGAAGATCAAAAGAGCAAAAGGTTCAACCTGGGACACGCTTCCTCTGTGAGAAGACCCAGCGCTCCCCTTACCAGAGTAAGCAGCAATTTACAGAGTTTTTTGCCTTCTCAACAAAAATGCCTAATGGGGCCACATAGGAAATTTGTGCCAAACTAATCAAATTCTGTCTGTAAAAAGAAAACAGGGAAGAAACTTTCAGTAAGAGCCTATGGGTGAACATTTTTGCATTGAAGGATGAAGGGGGGCTGCTCCGGATGGCATCCCCCCTGGCTGTGTGATGTGGGGCTGCTGGGCAGATGTGGGGTGGGCACGCTGGTGCCTGTGGCATGGGGGGGGGCACAGCCATTAAAACAATTGGAAGATGTTGGTTCCTCGATTAATATTCTCGTGCTGAACCCAGTGCCTTGGACGTTGCACCGTGATGGTCAAAGGGTGACCCAGCTGCCCCAAAGCACTTGGAAAAGAGAGTCTGGAGTTTTTGTGGGTCACACGCCCCTTTCAGGAGTTGCCTTCAGAGGTTTCCATCACCACTTGCGCACACTCAAATAAAGTGTGTTTTGTTTGTTTAAAGTTTCAGCCATTCAAATTTTGAAAATATTACTCAAAAAAAAATTTCCAAGCCAGATTTCTTTTGACAATTATATCAAGAGGCTTCGGGCGGTGCCAAGTTTTAGGTTTTTGTACGCTAATTCTCAATTGTGCTTCGCAGGCACTGGTTTGCTGACAACCATCTGTTTCAACCTAACTTTTTTCCTTAAAGTCAGCCCAAGAGAAATTAAAATATCAAAAGGAAATATTTCAGAGGGAGCAGGAAGGAAACGAAAAATAAGGGTGCTGAAACTGTAAACAGCTTTTGAATTTAAGTTTAGCTTAAGTCACTTTTGCAGCTGATTTGCCCGCAGGTGAGCTGGAGATGGCTCAGCCCAGAGCATCACCAGCACTGTGAGGTGATGGAGCTTCTGGGGGATAGCAAGAGTTAGGGAAGCTCAGCTTAGATCTCCTAGAAGTCCTCCCAATGTCTTGGGGAAGGTTGTTTTGTCTCCAATGGCCCCCACTCCGGGGTGGCTTCCTTGCTTTTCCAAGATTCCATGGAACATAGAACTACAGAATCATAGAATTGTCCAGGTTGGAAGAGACCTTTCAGATCGAGTCCAACCATTGACCTAACACTGACACAAACCAAATCATGGAATGGTTTGGGTGGGAAGGGACCTTAAAGCACCCCCAGTGCCACCCCCTGCCCTGGGCAGGGACACCTCCCACCACACCAGGTTGCTCCAAGCCCCCTCCAACCTGGCCTTGAACCCCTCCAGGGATGGGGCAGCCACAGCTTCTCTGGGTATCTCACCCCAAGCCCTGTGTGAAGCTCTGCCCCACTGCACCAGGGCACGATCCACAGGCAGAGAAGAAACTCCCGCATCACTCTCGGGATGTGCAGAGCTCTGGCCGGCTTCTCTGTGGATGATCAACCCACCCCATGACTAAATTAACCATTTATAATTAAAATGGTGCTAAAAAGCAGATGGAACATATTAATTAAATGTCACGGTTGGCTTCCTGTAGCCTTTTGATATTGAATTATCAGCTGAATACATAAATTAGAAAAAAGAAAAGGCATTTCTACAGGCTTCATGATACCCCCCTGTCCTGAAGAGCAGGAGAAGAGCAGCAGGACGGCCAGCATCCGTCCGGCGTGGGCACGGAGCCGCAGAGGCGAGCGGCACGCTGCCAGTGGCCACCACTCCTGCCCTCCCAGGCAAAGCGGTTCCGCTCCGTCCCTCCCTGACGCCTGGTCCTGCTCCATCCCTGCCTTCTGGGCTCCATCCAGGGGCCCCCGAGTGGGACCAGGGCACAAACGCAAGCCCCAGCTCCCTGACTTCAGCTCTGGCACTGCTTTTGCTGAACAAGTGACAGATAGCGTGGCCCAGACCTTTCGCTGAGAAAAAAAAAGAAATGAGAAGTAAGAACAATGAAATTCATTCACAAAGTATTATTTTATCACAACTGCTGTCTCTCTCTTTGAAATAATTCGGTGAAAGACAGAATTACTGTCATTTGTGTCAAAGCATAATTTCCCCTGTTAAAACAAGGTGCATTATGCCCCATCTTTATAGAACAACACAACAGAATTAAAGGTTATATATACATATATATGTGTGTATACGCAACCACTGTTTTTTGCTGTTGCTGGAAAACACCTGTGTGAGCAGAAGTGACTCAGGTGTTGGGAGCTGAGGGAGCAGCGGGGTGTCAGGGTGCTGGGGTGCTGTGGAAGGACAGTGCTGCCAGGGCTGTGGGTCAGGCATGGGAAGTGTGGGGGAGCCCTGTGCCTGCCCCCCACCCCGCTGCCACCCTCCCCCAGGACTTCAGCCAGAACACACAGAGCCTCTGTACCTTTCAAGATTAACCTTTTCAGATTTATTAATACACACCGTGAAAAATGTGTGAGAGAAGGGGTTCAAAGGAATGAGGAAATGATGGAAATCTCAGCTATATTTTTTTCCTTGTGCAGAACTATATTGTCGTGAGCATTAAGTGCTGATGGTATCTGACTCAGGTAGCCCCGAAAATTTATAACATTTATTTTTCCTGTGAATTCCCAGTGGCCCGTTGATGCCGAATGCTGCGTAACAGCTGGTTCCCGTGGTGTCTGGGGTTTGATGCACCAGCCTCTGGACACATGCCAGCATTAGTACACTTATATATTGTCATTTTAGTTCAGTTCGTTGTAATTTTAGTTTCCCCACTCTGGCAGGGGGGACAGGCAGCAGCCCCGGGGCAGGCTCTCCCCTGCTCCCCACCCCAGGACGGGCACTGGTCAAACCCTGGCCATGCAGCCCTTTGAATTCCCTGCTGTTCCCTGCCCTGCAGACGGAGCAGACCCCCGCCTTCCCCCCGACAGCCAAGGGCATCCTTCACGGTAGGAAAAGGGATGTTGAAGGGTCTCTGTGCACAAGCAGAGCGTGTACGTACGAATGGTCAGTCATGCAAACACAGGACAACGTGCCCTTAAAATAAGAAGCCCAAGGTTGCTGTCCCCCTTGCACACCACATTGTAATTCAATATTCTTTATATCCCTAATGGAATTTTACTGGCATGCATTGGATTTTCTGTGAAAACAAAGTATTGATACGTAACAATAATAAAAATGAACAGAGAGCACTCCATCTCCAATAAAATGAAACAAATACCCCGGTGCTTCGTGTAAGAAAAAAAATTAATGATGGTAGGGAATTGAAGGAGTCACAAAAATGAAGAAAGACTGTGGAGAAAAGGTGCTCAGGGGCAGGTCGGCTGAGGATGAGGAAGAGGGACCCTTGCAAATGGAGGGTGCCCTGCTGACATATAATGCTGAGACCTTCCAGCACCCCCATCAAAAAGCTCAACCTCATTAGGAACAAAATGCCAGTCTGCTCAGAAAAACAAAAGCACGGAAAGATGAATAACGCTGTCACTAATCAGTGTGAAACTGTTAATTTTAATTGAATTATAGCAAACCTCAAGTCAAACAGATAAGTCCTAATCCTGTAATGCTTTAATTTTCTTTCTAATATTTTTCTAATATTCTAAACCACCATGTTACTTGCACTGTTCAATCAATTTCATGATGAATTTGTGAAACTTTGATAGTGTATTGTTGTTTTTAAACAAATAAGCGGATTGCAATTCCAGAGGATGACTGCAGACGTGGCAGTCGGGAAGGGAAGCCCTCGCTCCTGGGGAGGGACAGTCCACTGCTAAAGTGACACCTAACATGCTGATTTGGTATAAAATCCTCGCAGATTCATTTAAATGCTTTATCCTGGTGCCTATAGCACGAGCACAGCGTGGGGCAGCCGGGGCACAAACCAGCAGGCATGGGAATGGGTTGCAGGGTGCCTGTACCATGCTCCTGTCCGTGGGAAAGCCAGTGTTGTCCAACTGGGTTCCAGGGACTTGCTACTGGGGTCCAAGCACATGTCAATGGGTCTGCACACGCCTTACTGGGGGCTGGGGACACAGTACTGGGAGCTGAGCATGTCTTACTGAGGATACAGGTGTTACTGGGGTCTGGGCAGGGGTGCTGTAGGTCAGTATTGCATGGTGTCCTCTGTAGAAGGGTGAGTTTCTGTTCCTCTTCAGTCACCTCACGCGTGGCCTCTGAGCCTGCGAAGCTGTAATAAAATAAACAACTCCACACTCCAGCAGAGGGTTCTTCTTTTACAGCTCATGGATAAATGCCGCGGAGAGTCCTTCCCTATTGTCCTCTGCAACAGGCATCAGGGTCAGACTGTGAGACTCAGGACTTGGTCCTACATCCACAGAAAATAAATGCTGGAAAAAAATTAATTAAAATAATAATATGTGCTGTAAATAGGATGGAAAGTCTGTTTGTGTAAAGCATTTTCATTTCCTTTCCTTCCTGCTTTCCCCAGCCGAGAGGGCAGGCAGAGCCCACCAGCAGCCAGGGAGCTGCTGTGCCCCCCCACGTGTGCTGGTGCCCCGGCAGCAGATGCTCCCCAAATTAAGCACTGAGCAAGGAGGGGTTTAGTGCCCCCTAACTGGCACGAAGCTGCGTGTTTGCCACCCTCCTGCTGCCCTGGATCTGCGGGATGCGGGGTGAGGAGAGCACGGCTGGTGGAAGCATCTGCCTGGCTTCCAGGAGAGAAACCTCGAGCTTCTCCAAGCAGCGCTGTGACAGCTCACCCACTGCGGGGACCTCGCTAACAGGCTGATGGGAAACCTCAGATTTGGTCTTAATCCCATGGAAGATGGGATTGGAAGATGAAAATAAGATTTCTGCTGCAGCAACACAAAGACAAATGGCTGGGGTTGCCCTGCTGGGGTTTTATTCCAGGTTCTCCCAGGTAATTTGTCCTTGAGGTAAAATATAGATTGTTGAATTTCCCGGTGTTACCTTTGGAGGAGATTCTGTGTATTTGTTACATTTGAAGTTATTGCTAGTGGAGCAGATGTGTGTCCCGTGCTGGGGTCCAGTGCTGCGGCGGGGGCACGAGGGGTGTTTGACCCCCACCGGGGTTGTGTGTGCCCCCCGTGCAGGGGTGCTTCCCCACCAGGGCCACCGGGAGGTGACTGCTTGCCCTGGGTTGCTCCTGGGAGCAAAGCATTGGGTGAGACAGCTTTCCTACTCACCACCAGTCACCTGCTGTCCACAAGGGGGGACTGGAAATCTTTTGGGGCACCAGGGCATGAAAGGAACCTGCCACAGCGGGGGTTTTGTGGAGATGAGGCACTCGCAGGCAGAGGCATCCAGCACTCTGAGCTCCTCAGACCTTTATTCCCCTTTGTCCCGTGTAAAACTTAACAGATTTATAGAAAAGGCGAAGCTTGCAAGAAACAAAAAGACTCAGTTAAATCTCTCCCTTCTGATTTATTACCCCACGCCAACGATGAAAGCAAGAATGCAGTACAACCCGAGGGGCACGCAGAAAGCTGGTTTGTGCCCTGCACTTGGGAGCGGCAAGTGCCTGAGACAGAGCAGAGATTCATAATGAGTGAGTCGTCTCCGGGAGAGCTTATCCCGTAACTCCAACAAGATAAAACACAAATGCCTGCAGCAGGCATTGCGATTTTTTTAATGAATTTGCTTTATGAACTGTTCATAATCTGTGTTCATAATTCCATCTTCTAAAATAAGGTTTACCTGAACAAAGTTCAGACAAATATGTTTTTAAGACCTGTTTATAGGCCTTCGGAAGAGCTGGATGTTTAGAATTAGGTTAGAAACTTGCATTTTGCAGTCAGGTGGAGATATAAGCCTGTTGTTTCTGCTGGCAGAGGCAGGATGCATGGGATGCTCCCCCGTTCCTCACACCCTCACCTGAACCATGATGGGAATCAAACTCACCCTCTCCCGTGCTCTGCTTTAGTGATGCCCTCACAGGTACAATATAAATAAAGGAACAAAGGTGGAAGAATTACAAATTCAAGTTTTCCTCACCCAGCAGCTCCAAAGGCAACTCGTTGTGTCTCACCACTTATTAAAGCTAAACCTAATGACAGTAAATCCCTACATTTTCTCTCCAAAATGTGTGTAGGAGAAATGCCTTCATACCTCAGTCAGAGATGGAAGCCAAAATGGGTGAGATATTTGACCAGTATTAATTCCTGATCAAGCCAACTACTGAATATTTTGAGAGGATTTTTCAAATACATTTGTGCACAGGATAAATACCAGGGAACTCATATTTCCTTCCAAATGGCCTCCGCAGAAGAAGATGCTAAATTTAGTGCCTAAATTATTCACGATATGATATTCTCTTGATCTTAATCTTTGACTCTTTTATGCCAGGCAGCAGAACACAGGCTGAAGACAAGCATTTTTCAAGGCTGCTGTCTATCTACTACACACAAAAAATGCACCTGGGGAGCAGCCTAGACCAGGCAGACACGGAGCCTGTGAACTGAGACCCTGACAGTATCCACCAGCAATGGACCTGGTTTCTCCTCCACACACAGGGGCTGCCGTTTATGTCTGTGTGGATGGGGTTCTCAGGGCACTTGGGGTTCTCAAGTCCCGTAAGAAACCTCATGACTTTTTTTCATTGACTTCTTTGGCAGCGGCTTTCCCCCCACAGGTAAAACTTTGAGCCTGGATGTGCTTCAAGGTCCACAGAGGAGGGTTTTGGCGCATCTGTCCCATGTCCTGAGAGCAGCCAGATGGTTGGAGCTGGGAGGCAGTGGAGACACGAAGGCCACCTTCAAGCCAAGCAAGATCCTAATGGGCAGCTCAGGGAGGAGCAAAGGAGCTGTGAGCTTCAGCCCAGGAGAGCTCATTGAAAACTAATATCTCTGTCCAATAGTGCATTCAAAGACTTGTCCCAAATTATTATCTGGAGTCCTGCAGCTTTCAGACCTCTCACCCTCGACTCTGGCCAGATGGCACATTTTGGTGCTGAGGACAATTTCTCTCATACGTGACTCCAGCCTGGATGGCTGCTAGAAAGCTTCCCACCACAACACGAGTGTTCTTCTCTGTCAGAGGAAAAAACATCCGCATGATTTCATTAAAGCCAGTGGGAGAAATGCGTCCCTTATTGGATCAAAGCAATATTGACAGACAAAACCAGCTAAGGACACTACGTGTGTGTCTCCAGAATACTGTAGGAGACTGACTGTGTTGGAAGCGACAACTGGTTCACCCAAGGAGATCAGGTCCACCCTGGCTCTCAGCAAACAGCTTACACCAATAAAGCAGTTTCTCCCCATTTCTCCCACACTGCTGCTGGGGGTCCCTGGTGTCACGCCGGCAGCAGCAGCCCCCTTTCCCTCCTTCCCTGCTGAGACAGACAGGGAGCGCTGGCTAAAAACCCTGTTTTGGGGGTGTTTGTCCATTCCTCAGGGAATAAAAGGGCTCTGAGGGAAAATGTCAGGTGGTGCCCATGCTACCCGTGCACTGCCAACACTGCGGCTCCACAGGCACAACAGCAGAGATCTGTTCCTGGGCGAGTACAGAAAGCTAACAGCACACTGTGTTTCTATTTTTCTGTGGGATATCTGCACTAGCATATGGCACTCTGGTCACTTGGTCTCACACACGCATGTGGCTGTGGCTTTCCATTTCCATTTCCATTTCCATTTCCATTTCCATTTCCATTTCCATTTCCATTTCCATTTCCATTTCCACACATTTGGGTAAATGCTCAGTGCTGCAACCCCCTTTTCATGTCTTTTATTTCCTGCACATGATGGGAAGGGAGCTGTGCATAGGAAGGGATTTGCAATACTGAGCATTAAGGTTCTGACAAACCCATCTGGTGATAAATGAATGGGGGAAATAGACATAATCCCTGTCCATAGACCTTCTGCTTGGGGCTGGAAAAGAGTTTCCAGGAAGACTCTTCCAAATGTATCACACACGGAGTAAAAACATCCAGCAGCAGCTGTACCCTCCACCCATGCATGTGAAGAGCCATGGGGCTGCACTTGGGTCCTGGAGTTTAATTTATGGGTAGTGCCCCCCTCCATCCCCACCGTGTGCCAGTCAAAAGCTTGCAACTCGCAGATCCAGGCATTTTACAAAATGCATTTGGGTACGTCTCTTTAGAAATCAGCTTGTGCCCGGGAAGACCATAACACATCTCCTCAGGCACTGTCATGGGCCTTGCTTTTCTGACAGGTAGAAGTTTATTTTTGAAAAGTTGGGTACCTGCACGGGGGTAAGGCTCATTTTATGCAGCACGCTGAGAAATAGGAGTGCACATCCAGAATTTATGCTTTTAAGTAGCAGACAACTCTTGTCTCATCTAGAGTCAGCTCACCAGCTCTTCAGCTGAGGACCAGAGATCTTTCTTTTCTCCTGACATCCTGCTTCTGCCGCTATCACACACCAGTTTCGTTGGGTTCTGTTTGTTTGCTTGCTTGCTTATTTTTGTGCTAAAAGCTTTGAAAGAACTCGGGGGAGCATCTGTGCACTCCGGTTACACTATTATCTGATGATTTAGGATGTGGCACAACTTATCTGGTAATATGGAAATCATGTCGTTGTTGTTAAATTGAGGGTTTAGTTGTGTGAGTCAACAGATTTAATTTCTTGGGTAATAAACTGCTCTGAAACGATTCCTGACTCATCCTTTTCTTGCTTTAGAAGATGTATGAGGACTGCAGGGAGCCCAGGCTGGCGGGGATCCCATACCCTGTGTGGAGGGACTCCTGCTGAGCCGTGTCTGTTGCCCCAAAGCACTTGGTGTTCCTCATCCTCGGGGGAGTGATCTCGCAGCCATGAGTCATCCTATTGCACCCGGGGGGACATCTCTGCAGAAGGGCAGCAGTTCAGCCCTGGGCCCAGTTTATTCATTGCTCACGCGGGGTCTGCTCAATGGTGTCAGTGACTTCAGGTCTCTGCTCCTCATTCAACTTCTCCAGGTCTTCTTTTGACTCTTTCAGCGATTCTGACCCTCTTTCAGCTTGCTCCAGTGGGTAAACGTGTCCGTATGGTTCAGGAGAGGCATCCACCTGCAGGGATGGTGCAGGGTGCACACGGGAGGTCGGTGCGGCATCGCCCTGCCTGGGGATGATGCACCGGACGCTGCCACGTGAAGCTTTTCATGCAGAACTGAGAAAAACATGACAGACAATTGGCATTTTTAAAACATAGCTCTAATATCTTGTGCTTTTCTTTCTTTTCCTGTTTTTGGTTTGTTTTTTTCCCCTCCATTTTCTACCTGCCTGAAAAAAAAAAAAACAACAACAACATTTTCCCACACAAAGCAGCTACACTGTCTTTCTCAGAAGCAGGCACCAGAGATGGAGACTTACTCCTGACTTCCTGAGGATGATACAAACTCTTCTGAAAGTTCCATTGGAAGTCCAAAGTGTCACCTAATTTCCACAGGTTTTGCTTTTTCCCTGCCTTTTTTCTTTTTCTATCTCTGCTTTGCACACACATATTCACACACCCGTGCAGGCACTAAAGGGATTTAATCACCGACTTCAAACTACACTATGCTGATTTTTTCAGCATACCAGTGTTCTCCCTTCAAGATAGGAGACGGTTGTTGGTGCAAGTGGGAGAAAAAAACCCCCATGGACATGCAAAGAGAGTTGGAACAGACAATTGTGGTTCTGAGGCACGTTCAGCTTCCATCGGCCCCTAACGAAGAGCCGTCACCTCGCGGGGAATCGGGACTCCTAATCAGGAACTTTCCATCTCAAGGTTCTTTAAACTGATAAGGTGGTAACGGCATTACGAACACATTTATCATCTCATATTTTCTCTCCCACCTTCCCAGACACCCCAGATAAGGCAACACGCTGACGAGTTATTTATGGTTAGCGTGACCATTAGCTGCATATGTGCCCGTAACGTATAGTTCCTGTAATGGCACTATAAATCGTTTCAATTATTCATCTTTGCTATATTTACAGCAGTGACACTTTTTAATATTGCAACTTCTTATTCATCTTTGCTAAATATACAGTAGTGACATTTTTTAATATTGTGGCTTCTTTTCTTATATAGGCAGCTATGGGTCCCTGTCTGACCGAGATGAAATTCTTTGGGAAGTGATGAGCAAAGCTCGGTTCAGTTAACTGACAAAGAGATCGTTATGCAAGGAGCTTCCCAAAGCTGATAATGAAGAAATATGTGCCTGTTTATGTATGCAGCTAAACCAGCACAGATGACTCACCCTTTGATCAAGAGTCATTTGAAGTAAGGAGCCGCCTTTAAATGAAGCAAAGTATCAATGTAAATTAAAACGGGAAAAGAAGCATGACATGTTGGTCCCAGACCTACTATTGACTCCACTAAGAACAAGATCAGACTCATTATGTACCCAATTAACCAGACCCGGCGCAGCGGGGTGGGCGCAGGCGGGAGGGGACAGGACCGGCCAGGCCACTGCTCCCACCACGGCTCACCAGGGCTTTCCTGTGTCTTCTGGGAACGGTGAACCCCAGCCTTGCCTTCACCTGCCCTCCGAGCACCAGATGAACCTTTGTCCGAGCTTTAAACGTGAATTCTTTTGCACAGCAGTAATGTAGCTGCAATTCATTCTAATGCAATGTATGGAGAGGCTCATGGACAAAGGCGTTGAGAGCAAGAGGGGTGGAAAGGAGGAAGGTTGATGGTGGCACAGCCAGAAGACTGACCATCTATTTACATTTCTTATTTTGCTTCTGGAATGCTTACACTTTCTCCTGTCAGACGTGTACTTCACATATTCCTCTGCCCATGTCAGTCCGTCTTGACCGAGACTTTGCTGATCAAATATATGACCAAGAAACAGCAATTGCAGAATTATCCTTATTAGCTCATTTCCAACACAGCACACCCAAAGCCAGGAGGGCTTAGGTGACTTGTCCGCCTACTATGGATTTGCCATTTTGATTTCAAAATAGCAGCACAGAAATGTGACATTGGTCCCACACAGTCACTCTAAAGGTTAATTTTAGCAGTAACATTTTGATAGGATTAATATGAATAAAAGAATTGCTCTAAGGTCTCTTGCACACCAGCAATAGGAGGGGCAGCAGGTTCTCACCAGCAGAATAATTCCAAACATGGGCTTCAGTGCCACGGGTTAATGCCAACACCAGAGAGGGATGAGTCTCTTAGGATCATCCTCATTTTTCCAATTTTATAACCGTTCCTAAAGAGCTCTGAAAACTCAGGAAGCAAGAAAGTTATGTGACAACAAAGGCAGTTCATAAGCAAATAGGTTTGAAACTCCTGAGGGGAAAAATGGGGACATGCTCTGTGCTGGCCTGATCGCCAACTTCCTGAAGTAGTTCTCAATTTTTCTTCTATCTTTAATTACCTCTGAATCAGAAAGGAATGCTCCAGAATAAGCCTCAGTATTTGGGGATGATATTTATTCATAAAAATCCAGGCGATAAATATCTTATCAGTTAATCTGAGATGTATTAGGGCACACAAAGAAGTGACTGATTGTTGAATACCGAATATAGCGGCTTTATCAGCCCTCTGTCTCACGAGGTGATAAATGAAGGTACCAGAATTGGTGAGATATGATCACATTTTTATTTATTGTTTGGCACCATATCCCGTCCTGCTAATGGAGTTTTAGACAAATTGTGGCTTCTTTATCGGCAGGGTGTTTGCTGGGGGAAGAGGGAGGTGTGGGCAGGAGGGGGCGAGGGTCCTGGGGTGGTGGGGGGTGAGTGGATGGATGCCCATCCCAGCGCCCAG
>JAHREE010000409.1:530221-544689 GCA_033628505.1 Tringa tobata | reverse complement strand
GGAGCAACCTGGTCTGGTGGGAGGTGTCCCTGCCCAGGGCAGGGGGTGGCACTGGGGGGCGCTTTAAATTCCCTTCGAACTCTAGCCACTCTATGAAGCCATGTAGGGAGATGTAGTTGGAATTAGCAAGTGTCTGCCTCTTTCCTCCTCACGGGGAGAGCAGCGACAGGCGGAGCAGCACAGGGGCAGGTCCTGGAGGATGCTCCCTGCCACAGCCCCGCATGTTGCCTGTGCTGCAACCCCGTCTGCGCTCCTGCAGAGCACTCAGCGATAGCAGGAAACATGTTAAATCCTCCAGCCATGCCGGGAATGAAAAAGGAGATAAGAAGAGTCAAGTAGAGTGGAGATGTTTTCCCCCTACCACAGACTCTTTGGAAGCTGAAAAATTGACTTCCATTTCATCCATTTTAATGCTGAAGGGTAGGCTCGCCACCGCCTGACTTTGAGATTGTCAGTGCTTTGTCATCCCGACACTGCAATTTCAGAGGATATGATGGGGAAGTCGTGTCCATGCCAGATCTGGGCAAGATTTTGCCGAGACAGAGTTTGCCGGGCTCGGGGAGAAGGTGCTGGGAGTCCCCTCCTCACTCCCCTCATGCAGGTGCACTGTGGCAGGGCAGCAACAGCGAAAGGTATTCATGCAGTCCATGCACTTAATTCCAAAGAAACTGGATTTTAAGAACACACATCCATCCTTACTTCAGCTTATTTGCCCGTTCAGCTCAGAGCTCCTCTAGGGAAAGAAAACTGACTGTTTCGGTTACAGTGTGTTTAAAGACAGGCCAAAGTGTCAACATTTAGACCCCAACAGAAACCACTCAAGTTTTATACACCCAAATTTACGTTCTAGTTTCAACTGCTGCCAAGTTATCTAATTTCGGATAGTTATCAATTTTCAGAAGGGATGTGCAGCTGGTTGAACCACATGACGATGCTGAGCAGCGTGGGGTGGTCCATCAGCTCCTTTCCCATCACATTTGTGTGGGCAGCTGGTACAGGCAGCGAGACCTAAGGGATTCTCCATTGCTGCCGCCCCCCAGGAGGAGCAGGACCCTGCCGTGCCCATCTGCAGGACCCATAGGACTGTCCCAGGGCGGGTGGGCTGCAGGAGCACCAGGAGCTGGATCCTGCTGCCAGATGAACCCCGGCATCCTTGGGGTGCCTTGCCAAGGCCTGGAGGGGAGTGGTGGGTCTCACCACTCTCCTTGCCCAAGAAATGACCATGCTAACGACCTTCTGCTGGAGTCAACCCCCCATTTCTCCCTCATTTAGCCTCAGCATCCTTCTCAGAAGTATGTTTCGATATAATCCCATTACCCCACTGTATGGTTTCTGTCTTTCCCAGTTTAACTTTATTTATATACTATTCCCAAATCAATAGGATTTCCCTTACATATTTCAAAAACTATATTTTGGTTAGAGGAGGGTGGTTTTAGTTATAATCTTTTTATGTATCTATTTTTTCAGCATGTGGTAGCACAAGAGACAGATAAGTAAGTGAAATTCTTCGTGTTTTTTTCCTATCATTAAAGCCCTACTATTCCACAGCACATAAAGCACAGTCAACAGAATGTCATCTACTGTTTAACCATCATTTCATGATCATAATGCTGTCATTAGGAACGTGTTTCAAGTGTATGTGTAACGGCTTAGGGATTGTCACCTCTAACAAATTCCTATCTGTGACTTGTTTAAATATAACAATCTGCCTTCCTCGATGGCATTAGATCAGTGCATACACACTGCTCCTTGGAATTAGATTTGTATAAGGAAAGATTAGCCTTGTGTAATGTAATGTTACATTTTGTTGTTCTGAGCTATACTAAATGTAAATCATGTCTCAGATACAACAATAATTCAAACAGAGAATGCAAAGGAAAAGACATAAATATGAAAAAGAGAGATAGGCTATATAGGAATACACTGCATCCAAAACTTGTTTTGAAAGTCAAATACATACCTTTATTTACAATGCTCTGATACTATTCAGTTACCCAATGAATTTCTGTGAAATAATATCATATCTGTGCTTTTATGTGCAGCGCAGCTGGAGAAGACTGTGAAGGAGGCAGCAATAACTGGGATCTGTTGGAGAAGTGTCCCTCGAAAGAGGCACCGTCTCTCCCAGGTACACAGCAACGCCGAGACCTGGGAGTTTGTACAAGTTCCCTTTGGAGAACAGGCTGAAGGAAGCACTCCAGAAGTATGGCTTGCTAATAAGTAAATAAAAATATAGTATTTATAGTATAAAAATAAGTAATGCATGTTTAAATAGTGCTTCTATAAGAACGGAATTAAACTGGACCTTTCCAGCTCTGCTCTGTCTCTCTGTAGACCTCTTCTTTGTTATTAAGCCACAACCAGGCAGGTGCCTGGCCTTAGGTCAAGCTTGACTCAAAGCTGTTCTTTATTCAGCCTTAAAAAGGTGCTTGGGGCAGCCTGAACATGTTTTAAATTCACCCCATAAGGTTCTGAATGTGTTTCTCCCTGCACTCTTGGTGCTGCGTGTCCCTGGCAGATCTGTTGTGTGCTGAGTCTGGCGCCCATGACCTGTGCAATGCTAGAAAACCTCTCTGCTAGACCTTCAGCTTCCAGACAGCTCCCTGCTGGAGCTGCAGGTGCTCCCAGTTCGGCATGGGAAGGAGGAGGAGCAGGTGCCTGCAGGGAGCACTGGTTGTCATGAATGACTGTTAATGGGTGCAAGTTACTCCTGGGGAGATTCCCATTGGACACAAGGGGAAAAGCATTTCCCAATGAGAAGAACCAGCCGTTGGAATAATCTCCCCAGGGAAGGGGTGTATTCCAATCATTGGACACTTTTAAGATCCAGCTGGACAGGGTGTTGGGCCACCTTGTCCAGACTGTGTTTTTGCCAAGAAAGGTTGGACCAGCTGATCCTTGAGGTCCCTTCCAACCCCGGACCCTAGGATTCTACGATTCACCTGCGACGCACAGGTCACTTGCCAGCTGTAAGGCAAAATAAGAGCACAAAGGTCTGGAGAAGGTCAATGGGGCCGCTGAAAGAGTCTCATCTCAAGAATACAGATGACTCCAGCTCTAATTTGAAGGGCCAAATGCTGCTTTTTTTCCTGGTAGCACAAATTAATCCCTAATGATGTACGGTTTGGGTTAGGAAGAGCACTCACCGATTCTCCCTTGTATCGAGCAAATCAGCCTTGCCCTCTCTAACAGCAGTTTGTACAGATGTGTAAATAGAAAATGTTGTTTTGTTTCTCAAGGGATCTATTGTTTGGTGGAACAATAATAATAGTTTCCAAATGCATTTCAGCATTAAAGCATATGTACTTCTGCAAAGACTGGCTTTGCTTACAGGAATACAAACATCTCAGTAATTACCAGGAAAAGCTGACTCACTCTTTAAGACTTCTCTGCAAGAGCCAAAATGGAGCTCTGCGAGTCTCAGGCTGAAAAAGCTGCTCTGATGTGGCCACCTTGTTACTTCTGGGGCTTTCTGGATCCCTGAAATCATCTCAGCATTCTCCTTTAATATTTCATGGCACACACTGAGCACTCACACGTGTAATGCTGGGAGGAGAGCTCACTGGGTGCTGAGTGTTACAGGAATAATGGGGTAGGGCAGCAAAACGGGATGATAAAATGCATCCAGGACAACCTGAGATGTAAAACTGATTTATGAGATTAACATGATACTGATGGAGTTGGGTGGGTTTTAGGTTATTAAAATCAGGGTTGTTTAGGCTTCGGAAGGAGTTGAAATCCATGTTGTTAGTGTGCAAAAGGGCTGACAGCATTCTGCTAGTGATGATTTACGCTTCCAGCTTTGCAGCGTGCGTGACTTTGGCGCATAGTCAGGGTTTGAAGCAACCTGGGGGTGTGTGGAACCTCCTCAGCCAGAGCTGAACCTTCCTCACTGACCCAGAGCTGATGTGATAAGGAGGTGGAGGTGGAGGTGGAGGTGTCCACTCATGGAGCTGCTTCTGCTGCTCTGGCTCAAGAGAGGCAAACCCAAAAGCAGCTTAATGCTCCTACGGCTGTGAAATGATGGGAAAGAAGGAAACTGCAGCCAGGTCCTGAAGCTGGTATCTTTTGACTCTGTTTGGAAAAGTTTAAAACTGAGATTTATTATTTCCTGATCTGATATACTGTGCCATGAACAATTAAGCTAAAATGTCAAGTGACTTGTTTATTTAGGATATAGGCTGGGGTAGACCATATAAACACTTCCTACCAAGCCCCAGGTTCTCCTGTGCTCCCTGGGGTGACCTGTCCTCGCAGCAAGCAGGTTACCTGCTGTGCTGCTGCACAAACATCTGGGGTAGCTACAGAGAGGGCATCACCGTGTGGTCAGTGCTGCGTCCACAGAGCTGCTCCATGGCTGCCATCTCCTCATCTGCCCGCATCCTGCCGAATTCCTGTGAAACTACAGTTAGCACAGGCTCTAGCTCTATCCATTCTGCTTATTCTAGTCATAGGTGTTAAAACCCATTGCTGTGGTCTTGTGGTTTCATGGTCTGAGAGCCCTTTAGAAGCCCTCTTTTGGGGGTTGTTTTAAATGAGACTGGGATTATTCTTCCCTAAATGGGTGACGTTCATACCCAGTTATATATTAGCAAAGAAACACTGGGTTTCTGTATTTCCCACAGGGAAATGTTCAACCATGCTCTTGCTCATCCCGTTCTGGGACATTGGACTGGGGTCTCGTCCTGTCTCCATTTCCAGGAGATGTGGTCAAGTGGTTGTGAGGGGGGTCTGGAGGGGACACCTTTCTGTAGTGGGGTAGAGCAGTTTCAATCCTCCTCCATAACAGTCAGCTAATCTGGCATCTTTAGCAGACCATTTATTAGGCTTTCGGAAGAAAGAACCTGGTTGTTTTGCTGCAACTTGAGACAAAAGCGTGGAGTGGTATTCCCATGTTTGCAGACAAAAATCTTTCTGAGCAGATGGCAGAGCAATAGGAGAGGCTTTGGGCAGCTGCTGCCCCCCTGAAAACCGGAGGGACAAACAGAAGGTGGGCGTCCGGAGAGCGAAGTCTGTGCAGGACTCCGGGGTGGTAATAAATTAGAGAGAAGAGCTGGAGCAAGGCCATGAACGAGAATTTAATTGCACTCTTCTCGTGTTTCCTGGGACTGGATTATACGGGCCAGGAGTGCTTTCTGGAGGAAATGAAAAGCTGATACCTGGTGAAATATTGCAGTGAGGAACTGCGTAGATGAGCCCTGTATTGAACAAACCACTCCATTAATAGAGATGCAATGTCGGAATCTACATTTCAAAACTTGGATGCCTTGAGTATTTACTCAGCAATAATTTATTGCTTGAGGAACACTGCACAGAACAAGCCTGGTCAGACTGTGACCACCCTCTCCTCCTGCTGATTAATAGAAGATGAGGTAGGCAGGGGGTGATCAAGACAAGCCAGCCCAGGTATCCAGGAGGATATTAGGAGATTTTTGACCTGTGTTTGACCTCCACGAAGCTAACAACAGAGAGAGGTGACTACCTGCTCGGTCTGCTGAGCGCTACAGACCCACCATCCCCAGTCCTTAATAACCAGCTGGCTCCAGGATGCATGTGGAGGTGAAACAGAAGCCAAATGTTCACTCAGAAACATCAGGGGTTTTCAGACTTCAGCATGTTTTGGAAATGTTTGTCAAATATCTGCATTTTCTGGGTTTGCAGGAGTCAGGAAGCAGAAGGAGTGATGAAAATAACTTGTCAGAGCTAAGACGTACTGGATACTTCACTAAAAAAACCCAACACCCTCTTTGTCAGTAGACAGACTAAAGATAATGTGCAATATCAGATATATCTTCTTACTGGTAAGCTCCTGACTCCATTGGTGAGACTGAGAGGAAGTCAGCAATCCAAAAAACGTCTCTGCCATTTCTGTGTCAATTCTCTCATAAGGTCGTACAAAACTGTTGTGCTCTCCTTTTCAGTAAACTTGGCTAAGCATTTAAGACTATTTCTAAATTCTGTTTTATTTAGAGGGATTAAAGCAAGTCAGAACTTCTGTTCTGGATGCACAGAAATTTTAGGGTGCTGCGAAATACGATATGTGTAAGGAAGCTTTTTATCATACACCAGATAAAAGTAGTCATACTAAAAAATGAGATGAATAAGTGTGAATTTGAATGTGAGGTTGTGGGGTTATTTTGACTTCAACTTTTGAAGGTGGTCCAAGTGTACTCCAGCAAAAGATAATACTTCTCTATCTCCACAATGCCTTTCCTTGACTGGCTAATGCAAAACGCAAACCAGCTGTGGGAATCAGGGAAGACCCGTTGTCGGGGAAAAGCAGACAGGCACGATTCTGAGCTGCTGCTGGAACATAAACAAAAAACGGGCTGCAAGTGGTGATGTTGTGAACCACTGTGTGAGAGTCTGCAGAGCTGGAGAACAGAGAACATTGCTCGTCCCCAGGGGGATGCGATGCAGTCCAACATCAGCAGTGCCGTGAGGTCAGTATCACGTGAGGATGGCTTCGTGCTCTCCTGACCTGGGAGAACATCCCCCTCCTGGGCTGAAATCCTCTGTGCTGGCTCTGCCTGCAGGCAATGGTCTTGCTTTTGTTCTTTTTTTTTTTTTTTTTTTTTTTTTTTTTACTGGCAAGTTCTCAATAATTGGATGTGCTGAGACTGGGAAGGGGGTAAAATAATTTTATCACAGCAAAGAACATGATTTTGGGAAAAGGCTATGGTAGAAGTGGTTGGTAGTGACTGACATTGATCACAGCGATGATCCTCAATAGGGATAACCACCAGTATTCAGGGGGAAGGAAATAGTGCTTAACAACAAGGGATGGAGCCTTGGATTGGGCTGGCCTATTTCAGAGGAATACTCAGTTCCCAGTAAAACAAATGCCCTCTGCCAGTGTGGAGGTGGCTTTTGCCCCAGTTGACATCGTTGTCTCAAGATCAAGGCAGAATTTAGCTCTGAGAAGCTTAACTTTTGGGTTGAACATGAGTCAGAAAAACATCACCAATGCTTTGAACCCAACTTAAATTTTAATGTTGGTGACAAGGAAAAGAAGTCTTAAAACTATATTTGAAAAATGCTGACTGTCAATAACCCTTGTACGTTTTGTATCAGCATTTAGAATCAATTCATATAATATGATTGTGGATTCAGCTAAATCCTGGTCCAAATTAGAATTTTGGTCTTCAGAACAAGACCTTGGCCCTTTAAGAGTTGATAGGAAAAGTGACTTCATGTGTTTTTTAAAATAACTTTGTGTAACTCATTCTTTAATCTGCCAATTTCCATTTTCATAAAAGTCTTTTCTCCACAGTTATTAAACATCTTTAAAATATAATTTAAAAAATGTAATAACCTTTGTCATCTGTTCTACAGCTTGCCTTCAGCCAGTGCACTACTTGTGAATACAGAATTTCAAATTAAATTTACTAATCTCATGGAAAAAGGACACTCTAGAAAATATTGCATTCACAGTTTATACTGCCACAGCAAGCTAAGAACAACTAATTCTATCAAGTAACAAAATAAATTATACATTCTCTCTCCTGGTTGAGCTAAACTATTTCACAAAATTATTGAAAAGCTTCTCATGTAAAACCGAGGGAAAATACCAATTAACCAGCCACTTTCTGGCCGCAGATGAAACGGGGCTGGTTGTGAGTCTTTCACACTCAAGGTACCGGGACAGAAGCTAATTATTTCTTGGCAGATGGGACCTGTCGCCAGGCAGTCGAGAGGGACGGGAGGAGATCTTCCACCTCTGGGTGGATGCCCTAGCTGCAGGTCTGTGATGTTCATCCCCTCGGGCAGAGCCAGGCTGCGGGGTGGTGTCCGGTGGTGGTACCCCATGGGAACGTCTGCAAGGGCTAGATACACCCAAACGCACCCCAAATCCCTTCTGTTTCCACTACACAGCATCCATTCCCAAATTACACAGAAATTAAGGAGCTCTGCAGAAGGATTCCTACACACAAACACATGGGCATGAAAAAGTGTGTGTGTGTGTATGTATATTTATATATACACTCTGCATACAACACACTGCCAAAATGTGTATCGGCCACAAGCAGGTGCGAATTAAAGACAATACCATTTGAATATATTGCGATCAAAAGGACCGATTCCCTCAATTCCAGTTTTAAATAATTCCAGTGACTCTAAAATGAAGGTGTCAAACCAGAGAAGTTAAAAATCTTCTTCTGAAAGGTCAGTTTTTTTGATTTCTTTTCCTGCTGTATAAACTTACAGCATCTCAAATGCAAGGAAATGCACAAACCTGCCGACTTGCTCTCCTCCCTGCAGGTCCTCCTGGCACCTTGCTGGGTGTCCGAGGCCAGCTGGACCATGGCAACCCCCTCCCTGCCAACCCATCCCCTAGACCCGGGAGCACTGGCTGGTCCTTAATTATGGACTACAGTCCTTAATTAGTCTGATACACATGTCCTCTCAAGGTCAAAGAGTTTTCCCAAAATCTCCCTTTAGCATCACAGAAAGTCCCCAGCTGTTACAGAAGTTGGTCCAAGAGACCATCGCTGCTGGTGTGGCGGTGTGTGGGGGATCTGGCAGTGACTGGGGCAGGAAAGAGGTGAAATCCTGGTTCCGATGAGTGCGTGGTGGTTGTTCCTGCCTATAAAGAGAGTTCAAGAAAGAAAATGAGTTCAAGACCATAAGTGACACTTTTCTTCCCTTCTCCTCACTCTCCTCTCAATGGGTAAGGGTTGCTTTGACTTCTCAAGCAAATGCTCACACTTCGTGTGGTCCTGGCAGTCTGGACTGCCTGCCTTGGGCCCTCCTTCACAAACACACCCTTTCAAAATCAGAGATTTTAGGTGGGTTTTCACCTAAAAAACTGGAGTAGTGTTTTGACTCCAGTCAAATCTACCCAGGAACACACTGGAGAAATTTATTTTTGTTACAATGTCATCTAACAAAAATCCAAACCATCCCTGCACATTTTGTCCATATAATAGGGGAGGGAAAAAAGAAGCTTCCCCTGCAAGAAGCCATCTATAAGAATGAAGTCAGAAAACACAACCCAGCAATGTCAGCCTCTCCTGGTACTGATCTAACCACTCTGTTTTGACGTGGCTGTCTTTCTGTCCATGCTCCGAGTAAATTGCATGGAAACCAGATGGAAATAAATGGGGAGGCATCGGCATGCTGAAAATAGTCTGCTTTGATTTGTCTTCCCAATCAACCTCTACCTGTCTGGCCCCTGGAGCTGGCATTTATCTAACTGGAACAAGGCTGGTAGGATCACCAGGAAGCGTTAGGTCCCTGTGCCCACTCCACCACCCCTGTGCGAGGCGAGGATTGTCCATGGGGTGCAGCTACTCTGCCAAAGTGCCTGCTCCTCTCAGGGCTCCAGCTGGTGCTTCAGAAGAAGGTGAGATAAAGCTCTCGCACACCTGGAGAACTGAGCAGCTCTGCTCACCGAGGAACTGTAATCTTCAGGTGCTCCATCTTGAAGGAGAAGATTTGTTGGAGGCAATTTCCTCACTCATAGCCCTGTCCTGCAAGCTCCCATCACAGCGAGCCAAGAGAGAGATATATTGTTGGTGGAAGGAGGGCAGATGGTGCATCGAGCAAGCACTAGAGGTAAGCACTGTGGTGCCTGGTGTAGGCATCGCTCCCGTCTGCCTGCTGGGGGATGCTGCAGGCGGGGGACGCACAGGCGCGGATGCTGCACCTCGCTCGGGCACAGGAGGAGGTCACCTTTTCAAAATCAGCCTCTTTTGTGTTCCCCCACCGCGGCTGCAGCTCTCACAGGATACATCTTTTTTTTTATTATTTTTTTTTTTTTCAGAAAAGGTGTTTGAAAAAAATATTCTTTAATGAAATGCTTTGGGGTATGTAATCAGAATTTTTTTAATGATTCATGTCATAAGTGCAAAGAATTTTGGCTAAAGTAAAAGGTAAGATTTTTTTAATCATCAACATGCTCATTATTCACTTCCCACTCTAAGCCGAGACAAGAAAAACAGCAGCTTTCTGATGAAAAGAAGAGGATCCATCAGGTCCCACTCACTTTTCATGAACTAAGAACTGATGTCAGTGACTGTCAGATTCAAGTGATTTTCTCCATAAATCTCCTCTTTACTTGCAAAAAGGAATCATTGTTCCCTAACACTGCACAAGCTTTTTGTTCAGGTTTGCTGTGTATAAAATTTAATGAGAACAGGCACAGAACACATCAAGAGCTGAGCGTGTGTCAGTTAGGAAATGTGTGTGTTTGAAAACCTTTTCCTATAATTATCGACATTTCCAGGTACCTGCTTGGGGATGGTGAGGGGAAGGGGGCTGGGCCCTGGCGGAAAACAATAGCTCCTAAAAAGCACGAGGGGAAGTCCCTGACTGCCAGGGATGGATTTGGCAGGGGAAAGGGATAGGAAGGAGAATGGCCTTGGGTGACTCCAAAACGAAGTGTGCCCAGAGCAGTGTTTCTGTGGTTGTTTTCTCAGTTTGAAATGTTGGGGTGGTGATTTTTGGCTGGCTGCTGCTGACTGCACTGACTGCCATCACCTGGGTCATTGCCGGTTGGCCATGGCCATCTGCTGTGCCTCGGATTGGGCTTGGGGGAGTTCGTGGTCCATCACAGCTTAGAGTCCAGGGAGACAGAGGTGGTGTTGCCTCACGCACAGGGTGGTAATTCACCCTTCATCCTTTGCTTGAAGGACTACCCAGAAATACGTTGTGACTGGGGGGTTTTGCCCATTCCTCATGTACCAAGAGTGGCACCCAAGGGTGGAAATGGTTGGGATGAACTGCGTGAGGGAATAAAGTGGGTGTTTTCCCCATCCCCAGTCTCTAAAGCAAGTGGTAAATATTTCATCTAGTTTGTGGTTGCCTGCTGCACTCCAGTAGTCTAGCAGGTACGTTCATGAAATTTCTGAAATGTGACCTAGGTCCAATTAAAACACCAAACGTGAAACTGGCCCAAACCCCGTGGAGTCTGCAAGGGGCAGCGGCCGTTCGCTCCCTCCACTCCTACCCCCGGGCAGCCCGCTCGGCAGTTCCATCCAAGTGACTTCGGAAACATTTACCAGTTTTGTGTTTTAAGCTCAGTATTGAGTTAATAAAAAGAGAAAGAGGTCGTGGCCATAGTTTATGTTTGGCATTAGGGAACTTTCAGGTTGTCAATAGCATTTTAAATTTTTCTTTCCAATCTATTAAGGTGTTTAATTTCATTTTAACCTTAAACAGTTAGGGTTGGTAGTAGCCATCAAGACTAAATTAATATTGCTGTTTTGCAAGTCATTAATTGCTATGGCTGAATTGCAACAGTAGCTCAATAAAATAAAATTCTGATTTTAACATCTCCCAGGTAACGTGTCTGGAGGAACAGGTTATGAAGCCGTGTGAAGTCTTCCGCAATTAGAACTGAGTGATCTTCATTAACTGGCCGGCGCCAGGCGAGGCGCAGTCAGCGTGGCTCTCGGGTCCCTGACTCCCTGCACTTCCCCGAGGGCTGTGTGTGTGTGTGTCCATCACAGCACAGTCACCTCCCCTGCCACGCACCTTCACCCCGGCCGGAGGCTCAGCCCCACGCAGCCGCTCGCCCGCCCCGCTGGGACAGGGGAGAGAATCCAAACAGGAAAAGTGAGAAAACGCGTGGGTGGAGATAAAGACAGTTTAATAGGTAAAGCAAAGCAAACCAAGGAATTCATTCCCTGCTCCCTCTGGCAGGCGTTGTTCAGCCATCCCCAGGACAGCCGGGCTCCACCGCGCCTGGCAGTGACTTGGGAAGGCAAATGCCATCCCTCTGAATCATAGAATCATAAAATGGTTTGGGTTGGAAGGGACCTTAAAGCCCCCCCAGTGCCCCCCCCTGCCCTGGGCAGGGACACCTCCCACCACACCAGGTTGCTCCAAGCCCCCTCCAACCCTCCAACCAGGTCCATGTCCTTCCTGTGCTGAGGACTCCAGGTGGGGTCCCACCAGAGCTGAGCAGAGGGACAGAATCACCTCCCTCGCTCTCCTGGCCACATGTCTTCTGATGAAGCCCAGGATGCAGTTGGTAAATGTTCCCCCTTCCTTCTTCTTCTCCCAGCTTTATATACTGAGCATGACACCATATGGTGTGGGACATCCCTTGGGTCAGTTGGGGTCAGATGTGTCCCCTTCTATGTCCCCTCCCAATCCCTTGTGCCCCCCAGCCCATCGCTGGTGGGGTGGTGTCAGGAGCAGAAAGGCCTCGACGCTGTGCGAGTCCTGATCAGTGATAATGAAAACACCCTGGTGTGATCAACACCCTTGTGGTCACAAATCCAAAACATCTCCCCATATGAGCTACCGTGAAGAAAATTAACTCTATCCCAGCCAAAACCAAACCTGGGTGTAGGATATGAAAGAATGGAGCCCAGATAGTCAATAATCACAACCTCTTTGAGATGCTTTTGTGCAATGGTGTTTTATTGATGTTTCTTCCCAATCACTCTCTGTTGACTACAAGAAAAATAAGATGGGCTACGAAATGCTCGGGAAACCATTTCAGAGAGATTATCTGAACATTTCCGCGTTCTGTAAATCTGACAGGGTGGTGAATGTGTAAGGGATTGCTGCTTCCAAAGGGAAGGCATCACAGTAAATGATGCAAATTGGCAGGATTACAGAATATAATGAATCCAAAGAAGATTTTAAAATATAATTGGAAAGAGTGTCAAAGAAAAAAAAATGGTTAGTCTGTTTTATCTGTTACTGGGACTCGAGCTTACATCCTATTAAGAAATTTACCCGTGCCAGAGAAAAAGATGAAATGTATCGCCGACTCTTGTGAGCACTATTACTGAACAATAAACTGTGTGTAGGGGTGATTGCAGAATTATTGTCGTGGGTTTTTTTATTGTTCTTTAATTCCTAAGGGAAGAGAAAATCTGTTTCTTAGGAAATTCTTCTCCGCATTTATGATTTCTGCTGCATTTCCTTATGCTAATCGGGCTTGTGTGATGTGAAGTATGATTATGGGGAGTGGATTAACCATTTCAGGCTGCTGTGCCTCTTGCCTGCAGAAACAACCACTAACCAGCACCTTTCCGGGGCAGGGAGTCCAGCGCCTCTCCCAGGGCTGGGGATGAGGATGGGGACACAGCAGTGTGGCCACAAGCGTGTCACCATGGCCGGGGAACAACACTTCATCCCGTTTGGTGGGTAGGGATGTACGTCCTCTGGTAGGGATATAGAGAAGATGAGGAGGCAGGAAGCTTCAGAAATCACCACGGTAACTGCTGGTGTGTTACAGAAATCACCCAAAGTGGGTTTTGCCTGTAAAAGGCAGACCCTGTGGTCCCTGTGCCAGCTGGGAGAGCTCCTCCTCTGGGGACCCCGGGGGATGCAGATAAGCTGGGCTCCCAAGATCACCTCCCCTGAAGAAAGAGGCCCTGCATTTATTCATATGAAAGGATAAGAGAAAAATTATTTTCTTGTAACAAGGAGAGGTGTTAAAGGGTGACTAAATGGAAATGCTGAAGGCACATAAATGATAAAATGAAAACGAAGGTTAAAAAATGTGTCTTGGAGAAGTGTGTTCAGAATCACGCAGGTGCATGCAGCATACACTGCTTCATGCAGCACAAAAGCATTTTAACTGATTAACATGCTCCAGTGATTTTTTTTAAACCCGTTGTTCTTCAGCTTGGGCCAGTTCTGTGATCTTGTCGGAAAAGAGGTAATAAATATGCAAGTTTTTGCAGACAGTGCTCTTGCTGGAGATGCTGGGCTAGGGCAGAAAAATTGCAAAGTAATTCAAATAGGGCCTAATCGACACCCGTTGAGAGCAGCAGTTCCAGGCACAAACGTGGGCTTCCCCGTGGGTTTGGAAATCGTGTTGGGGGTCCACAGACGAGGTACGTGATCGGCTCCTGTCGTGCCCACCATTGCCTTCAGTGCCCCCCACATAAACCATCAAAGGCCTGAACATTCACGCCGGTCCTTCCCCAGTGCTGGAGAAGCTGATTGAAGCTTCTTAATGATGGTCATAAACAGGTACAATCTGGAAAAGAAAAGTGAGGTCTTTAGCATAAAAATAAAATGTTTCATACAGCTTGAATTTATTCTCATTGCTGTACTTTTTCCTCTTAAGTACAGGGATAATGTTAATGGGCCAGTGGCCATCTCCATTCTGGCTCTGGTAACTACTGCAGAGGAACTTTTATAGGAACTGTCTGTTTTATAGGCACTTTCCAGAGTTTCATCTTCCCTTTAACATTATCTATTTCAATCCAAAACAAGCAGACAGACGCGCACCTACTGTTAGAGCAATAAGACGTGGAAAACCAGGGGAACCTTTTCAGAATGTACTAAAACGTCCAAAACTTTGTTGCTGGGTGCCAGGAATGCTCCAGAGCTGAGTGATGGTGAGAGGGGGAGTTTGGGCTGTGCTTCTCCCGGTCCCTCCTGCAGCCTGGTGGACCCGGTGGCTCTGGTGAGTGGTTTGGATGCTCCCCTGCATGTGCTGTGGGTGATGACCACACTGCAATGCCCTGTGGGCACCCGACAGCCCCCGGCATCCC
>JAHREE010000409.1:508674-520221 GCA_033628505.1 Tringa tobata | reverse complement strand
CAGCATCCAGGGCTTAACTCCTGTGACCCCACATCTGCCAAACGGGCATTCCCAGGGGGTTTAATGCGCTGGGAAACGTGTGTCCTCAGTACAGTGAAGGTTTCTGCAGTTTCACATGAAAATGTGAGCGCTTGGCTGGATGGGTGATGGGGTTTATGCAAATCATGTAACATCGAGCTGGCTGCTCTCTCCGAGTCCCACGTATGACAGATGAGAGAGCCTGAGAATTTGTGTATTTTAATGGTGCTTGTGCTGAGGATGATAAATGCAGTCTTCATCCAGCAACTTCAAGGTTCACATTTTTTTTTTTTTATTTTAAGAGGGACATGCATACGGTTAAAACCACTTGCAACATTAATAATACTTCCCTGCAAGAAAGATTGATATACACAGCATAAATACTGGTGCAGCATACATAGCTTCTGGTAGGCAAGTACTATTGCTTTTGCCTCCAATATTTGGGCAGAAGATTGTCCAAGTGAGGGTTTTTCCCTTTCTTCTTTTTTTTCAGAGGAGTGTGCTCAAAGCTGCTATTTCACTGGCACCTTGCTGCCCACCACACAGACCCCGTGTAGCCCCGTTTGGGGAGAGGACCAGCCCATGCGAGTTGTGTCACGGTTTTTGGGGGATAAAAAGTGGCATAAGATTCTCTCTCTCAAGAGAACAAGAATTAAGGAGGTGCAGCATCCCATCAGCGACCAACCCCATTGAGAGTGCTTTGCAGAACTTACATTGTAGGGACTTTATTTTCCAATAACAACAATAAAACCTTTTTTCCTTGTGTTTCTGTGAGGAAGTCATTTAGGGTTTAATGAGGCTGCTGGCCCCGGCACACAGCTCTGGATTAGCTGGGGAAGCAAGAGGCGTTTTATCTCCCCATTTCTTCACTAGACTTTCAGAAACAGGGAGTCTGGAGCTGGGAGAACACAGCAGCACCCAAGGCAAGCTTAAATGGGAGCAACATCATTACTGAACAGGTGAAATAAATTCTGGGTATTGGAAGGGAACTGGGAAAAGACAAGGCATGCTAAGCATAAGACAGAAAAATGGCAAAACATGCAAAATGAATAAACCTTGGAAGCGGGGCCTTTCTGAAAGACTCAGAGGTCTCCGTGCCTTCTGAGCTGAGTGCCGGCTGAAAGTGGGATGGGTCTGCAAGCAAATAAATGTTCTCCTGTCGTTTGTTTCTCCTGTGTTCATGGAAACAAAAATTGCATTAGAAAACACCCGACTTCACTATCAATTTTCATTCCCAGCAGAACCACACATAGGGCTCTCAGCTTTGGCCTGAGAGGGCTTCACTATGGAGTGGTCTGTGAAATATTTTGCAGCCTGTAAACTGCCTCATCACTCAGGGGCTGGGTACCAGGTGAAAAAAAGGACTCTCAGATTTTCATAACTCTTCATGAAGTCCATCCTCTTTTCCAAATATGCCGTGCCATAAACTCCCCACACACCAGGAGATGGCAGCTTCGAGGTCCTCTAGACCCAGGGCTTGTTCCTTCTTGTCAAACACATCTAATGTCTATTCCCTGAATGGTTTAATAGCTCTTGGAGATGCCACAGCCTCTTGCACCCTCCATGCTTTGAGTTCTGTTTCCCTCTGACTGCAGTGCCCTGCCTCCTGTTGATATCCAGATGAAACAGAAATGTATTTTTAAGTCTCCCCCGATTTAATTCAGTTTTTTACAACTACATTTAAGAGTCAGGTTTCAGCTTCAGCTTCCTTACAACACAAGGGGAGGCAGACCTTCAGAACAGATGGTTATAGGCGTTTGCCTCTTTGAGAAGGTTTCAAACAAGTGCTTTTGAACAAAACCCTTTGCAGATCATGGTTATGCAAAGCTGGATGGAGGTGGTACTGGAAAGAGGTGGGCCTCTGGTCAGGGGGGACACAGCTTTGTTTGCTTCATCTTGCAGAATCCTGGTGGGGGGACTGCACCTTCTGGGGAGCTCTCCCCTCAGGCAGAGGTGAAGTAGGTTGTACAAACCAGGGAAAAAAACTTATGAAAAGAGGAGACAGCCTTAGAGTGAAAGCTCACGGTTGGTCACGGTGCGGTCCCCTATTTGAGTAATTTTTATATATGTAGCAGAAAAGCATCAGTATCTTGATTCATGAGAGTGAAACCTCTGTGATATTTCCTCCCGGTGCAACCATAATCAGAGCTGGGAGAGGCCACGACAACTGGTTGGGAAAACCCTCCGACCCTTGGGAAGGGTCCGTGCAGCTGGGCACGAACAAGGGTCCTCTCCTGGAATAAATATTAATAGCAACGTGCTGAGCAGATGCTGGACCTCAAGTCATCTGTAAGGAACCCGGTTAATATTTCAGTAAGATCCAGACAAAAGCAGAGATGAAAAAATGACAGATTCACAGTGTCGTGGAATAATATTTGCCAATTGAGCGGCACGCAGCTTTTTAAAGAAAATATAGGGGACATCATTTGCAACTTGTTCTTGTGAAGAGAGAAGTCCCATGACAGATTTCAAATCTTTGGCACAGCTTTATAACTTTATCAAAGAAAAGCATCAAAGTGAGAACTTTGTTCTAAAAAAAAAAAAAAAGGCGGAAAAATAATCAATAGAAACGACAACAAAATAGAAGATCTGGAAAATCGTGTTGTACTATCAAAAAGGTACAGCTTTTGTGCCTTTTGTGCTGTTTTCTTCATGACAGTTTGGTCTCAATGGCACAGTGAAAATAACTCGCTCCCCTTGTGATTGACAGGAAATGTAAATGCCAGCAAGCAAATGCCAGCAGGAAAAAAATCCTCACTCACATATTGTACACCTTAATGCAGAACTGGATGCAGTCAGCTTCCTCCTGAGTTAATGGGTAATTGGACCCATATGGCAACCAAAAAAGTGCAAGTTTGGGTTTTCAGTATGGGGAGAAGTTACCTGGGAAACTGTCTACATGGAGTTACTTATCAATATTCAGTGCTATTGCCAAGACAAGATAAAGGAATAAGATGGAAACTTGAGAGCTGTAGATAAAATAGGCCAATAAAATGCATCAAGAGAGACTCTTACTGCAGCACTTCCCCTGATATTGAACTTCAGTCCTGACCATCATTGCACAAATAAATGTCATCTGTGTTTTCTAGAATAGCAGCACTGACTAGTCTGTATATGAACATTATTAATATATTGCCTTTTTTGGTCTTTTTTTTTTTCTCTGCATGTTTCATCGAACGACTTATAAACATTTATGTTCCCCCTCTTCTTTTGTTTCTTTTTTCTTTTTTTTTGTAATCACCTTTCCATCAGCATGTCTCCAGATGAATTGTTAATGGAGGAGCAAGTGCATCTTGGATGCTCTGGGAGTTTGGCTGGAAATGTTTGACAGCATAAAGACAACAAAACTGAAGTATGGGCAGCTCTTCCCGGGTTGAGGGCCAGTAGCTCCAAGAAAACGTCCAAGAACTAGGAACGTCCACTTGGAAACCAGTGTGTGACCCGAGGGCTGTGCGAGGAGCTCTGCTCACCCAGCGAGGGTGTCGTTAGGGATGGATTGCTGAGGCTTCCGCGCTGAGGAGGGAAGCGGAAGGGAATAATGCCAAAGTCATAGTAATTGTTAACTAATTATTGACACCAAGCTCGGTGGTGACTTCTGTGGCACACCTGTGAGTGACAGTGGAGATGGCACATCGCAACGGAGAATGTCAACTTATCCCAGTTTCCTATAAAATAATGGGATGCTTTGAAGTAGCGGAGCTGAGGCTCCTTTCCTACTGCAGGAGTGGCCAAAGCGGGCTCTGAGGCTGGATTTCCTACTGGTCCCGAGCTAATGATGTGCATCTGTGAGGTCCTGCATCGGGCAGACTCTCGAACAAGAGAAAAATAATTGTTTTCCTTGTGTGTGTTTTGATGTGCTGCTTGGTGTGCTGGCACAAGCCTCTCATTAGTGACAGACTGCCTGTGAGTAAAGTACAGGCAAAAATACTTTCTTCCTGTCTACTTTATCTGTAAAACAATATAAAACTTTAATCTTAAAAAGGGAAGGGCCAACAGCCTGCTTTTGTGATGCAGACTTTTCTTTTTTATTAGGCCTGAGACTGAGAATGGCTCTTGTTAAGAAATACTGGTTTATTGCAGCGGGCTGGGAGATGAGATAAGAGCGAAATACCAAACGCGCACACACAAACACAGAATGTGTGAAAAATTGGAATGATAAGGTCTTTGGAGCGGGTTCCTGCGAAGGTGATTGAGGCGCGACACTGTATCGTATTTGCTGGAGAAGTTGAGGAAAATTGCAGTATAATCAATTAAAATTGGTGCCGCTGTGCCTGGACAGAGCTGTCTAAAAGCAAAATATAATAAATACATTTCTTCTTTACTTTTTGTCAAGGTTATGTGACTTTGCAAACAGGCCACAGGGCTGCAGAGGAGGGTATTGGGCGGGAACAACCTTGGCGTGGATCAGCCTGACGTGAGGACCGGGAATGGTGGTCCCTTCAGGGGAGGGATTTGGTCCCTTCAGGGGAGGGATTTGCTCCCCACAGGGATGTCCCCGAGCATACACCTCCCCCCAGACATGCTGAAGTTCTGCTCCGGGGGCCAGGCTTCCCAGCCAACCCCATCCCAGACCTGGTGTCCCCAGCCAGGTGGCCGTGAGCCATCCCTTGTCACCGTGCCCCCAACGGTGCTTCACCTACAGGTCTATGGGCAAGACTGGACCCACAGATGGATCCGAATATCTGCAATATTGTCTTTGCAGAGCCCATGTAGAGCCACACCGGCAGCGTGAGGACCCCCACCCAAGGGTGCACCCCGGTTGTGCTCCCCCACAGGCGACGGCCGTGCCTGAACTTAAATAATGCTTAAGTAATATCATTTTTTCTCTCTCTATCTCCATCACCAAGTGAACCATCGTTACAACTGGTGGGATGAATGGGGCACTTCAGTTACTACTCCCATTATGCCCACACAGAACCGCTGAACAAAGCCTCCCCGTCCCTGGCGCTGCACTGATGTTATTTCTCAATTACTTTTTGTTAAGCAAATATGTAGTGTGCTTTAAGTACTGCATCCAGTAATTATGCTGAACTCTTCAGCGTTGCATGATGGCTTTCTTACAAACCCTTTCATTATACCTGTCATATGAACTTTAAACACTTGGCAATGCGCTAAGATTGCATTTGAAAAAATATAGAGATTATTTTTACACACGCCACCTGTTAGAGAACATTTGGGAGTGCAAAATGAAGTGAAATTGAGGCATCCCACGTGGAAAAGATAGTATAAGGAATGGCTTCAGTAAATAACCTCGTGGGTTTGTTGTTTTTTTTTCAGAAGAGACAGAAGTACAAATGTTTAATACACGTACACACATATGTTGTCTGGAAGGGTTTGCTGTTCACATACACAGCTGCAATTTATATGCCAGGAGCTGTTGATGTTAGAAAAACAGTATCTCGGTTCTCCTTATGTTAAGGCACAATTTTAGATAGAATTCTAACAAATAATGTAATTTCTCATTCTCATTTATTTTAGCAAATAATTTTAGGGATGACTGAACTCTTTCCAGAGAATGCTGCTACTATATAGTGGGACTAATTAAGAGATTTTGGATATAAAAAAGTATTCAAACACTTTACAAGACCAACTTTAAGTATGCACACAATTTTTATGGAGAACTTTCCTCTCTCTCACAGATACCCACATCACTCAAGGGCAGCTCTTCTTCAGGACGCCCGTCCACCGGAGCTGAGAAGAAGAAAAATCCTGGTGTGATGGGGAAGGAGCCCTTCCGAGGAGGATTGCTGAAGTTTCTCCACTAATGGCAAGGATGGGAGTTTAATTAGCACGGTAATTGTCTCTTACTCCTGCTGGCTGTTGGGAAAAGCCCAGTTCCTGAGATAAGTGTCACTTACTTTTCTCTGTGCAAGCTGTAAGTCCTCTGAAGCGCTGACAGACACAAGGCTGTGTTTATGCCTCAGCTGCAGCTAATTCAGGAGATTCAGATACTTCAAAGCTTTCACTTCATTATTTTCTGTATGTTAGTTACATTTCAAAGTCAAATGATTTTTCAGTGAAAAAAATCTATTGTCATTTAAATTGGGTTCGTTTTAAAGCATCAAATAAAGTTCAATAAATTTTTGTTTTTAAAACACTGAAATCAAGTATTTCAACAGAGTTGACATATTTCATTTCAACAGTTTTAATGAAACGTTTTTGATCTTCGGTTTCCAAAGAGCTTGTCCAAGTGAAGTCATTAGTGCTTACACTTAAAAAAATTAAGACTTTTGAAGATTAAAATCATGAAAACATTTCAATGTCATTAAACCAAAATATTTGTATTAATTCAAAATGACTTCAAAATGTGTTAGAAATTTCAATTTCTTTTAATTTAAATTTGAAGATTAAATTTAATTATTTAATTTCAAAATTAATTAATTTTGAAAATTAATTCATTGAAACAGAAAGCAGGGATCCTGCACAGATATTACGCAAATTATCATTTATTAAGACCAAACCAAATTTTGCTTTAAAACCAGCGTGGATTCAAATCACTAGCCTTAATTAGAGCAAAACATGGGTGATTTGAGCTGTGCTCAAATAATTTACTGTAATTTACAATATCACTAAGATTATTACGCTGATGAGAAATGGGATTCCAATGGGCGCGCGTGTGGGAACGAGGAAGCTCTGGCTTTTAGGGATGAGTAAATCCTGATAGGAAAGTCCATCCTGGTTCTGGCCTCTCTGAGCTACGTCGTAGCAAAAAGGGGTGTTCCTCTGACCGTGGTGATCCTGTTGGCCACGTCTGACATCAATTAAGCCTTGCTTTGGGTGGTTCCTGGACGAATCCATGGTAAATCTGCCTGGTTGTGCGGGGGGGCTGGAGAGGGGGATGCTCGGCCAGGGGGCTGCCCACGCCTGCGGTCCCTCACGAAGCCTAAAACTTTGAGAAAAGTCTAGTCTGCACCTCTGGAGAGCACATCTGGCAGCAGAGGCATCCCGCACAGTGCATGACTTGTCCTGGGGAGGTAAGGCATTCGCAGTAAGTGAATTCATTCCAGCGATCCAATAAACACAATGTCTTCTTAATTTGATCTTCGAAGCCTTGCAGCTGCTTAAATAATAAAGAACTATTTTAAAATATTACGTCTGATATCTCTAAATAGAAGTTACCATTAAAAGCAAGCTTTTTGCAGGGTTTGGCCTGTGCTTTTTGCTGTGCAAGTGGTATATAAGGTTTATTGGTAAGGACGGGTTGTAAAATTTCTATCAAGAGTTTGTTTACTAAGGGTCTGACTGTTCCAAATGAAAGAGCAGACAGCGCTTATTAATCTGAAATGCTTCTAAAAATTTTTCCTTTGAAAAGAAAGTCAACAGTTTCTCCAGGATTATTTTTTTTTCTGCTATTTTTTCTAGCGGAAATGTTGGTAATGATTTTTTTTTTTATTATTTTTTCAGAGTCACACTTTCCCCGCAAGGCGAATGCTGTCTTTTCAAATGTATGCCTTGTTCCTGCTAAATACATTTTAAGAACGCTGTGTGCACATGAAAACACTCCTCTGCATTGATATATGTCACTATTATAACCAAGAAAAGGTAATAGTCTCCAAAGTACTACAGCTTGCAGCTTCGAGCCCTGTTTTCCCGGGCTGTGGTACCGGCAGAGGGGGATGCTCCCCGGCAGGGCTGGGAGATTCGGGGCTGTGGGGGCTGTGGCTGCCCATCACCCCACCCCGACACCGCCGCCGGCTGAACCGCTCCTGGGAGCAGGGCTGGAGCTGGAAATTGATCCCCAGCTTTCCACTGAGACACCTGTGCCATTATGGAGCTTCCTGACTTAATTAATGGCTTGAACTTTGAGTTCTCAGAACCTCATTGATTTGGGGAAATGTGCCCTCTCGGTTCACAGAATACAAATCGCACCCGGCGATGCCTTTTATGAGCTCTCTGCAACCTGGAGGCAGACCTTGTGTCGGAGAGGGGAGCACCATGTGTGCACCCGGGCTGAGGAGGGGGAAGAGAGCAGAGATTTGGCTGGCAGGAGAGGGGTCCAACCTTCTCCCACACGTTCGGACAGGTCCGAGTCTCCATCACCACGCAATGGTGGAGGACCAGACCTCCTTGCCAACAGCAGCTTGTTGGGTTGGCTTTTTTTCAGGCCCAGCTGTTTTGAAAATAATAATAATAATAATAATAAAAAAAATAAAAATAGTTATCTGAAACACACAGAGGAATTTCACTGAATTTCACTGAATTTTTTGGAGAGATCATCTAGTCCAACTCCCCCATCAGGAAAAGAGCATCCTGAAAATACTTCAGAAAATGATGTCTGTCTGAGTTTTCAGAAAGCCAGAAATAACGATGTACGGTCTGTTCCTACTCATCCCAGTATACACCAGGCGCCTCAGAGGCCTTGAGATTATGCTGCTCCCATAAATGACAGTAAAGTCTCTGGAGCAAGTCAAATTTATGAGAAAAGAGGCAGAGAGCTGTGCAAACAGTTGTGGGAGACATCAGTTTGCTGGGCTGTTGTTTTTTTTTTCCGAGCTGCCTGCACCCAACTGAAAGGGAACGGAGGGTGGGAAAGGACCAGTGCCTGTCCCTGCATCCCCAGCATCCTCCCGCGGGAGGACCAGCAGGCATTCGGCTGGGAGCCGCTCCATGGCATCGGGCTGCCCTGGAATTAACTGCTCCACCATCCAGAGCTGCCGTGTACAAACTGTCACCACATCTGGAAAAATCAGTGGGGCTTCCAAAGAATAAAGGGAAAGTAAATTATCAAACTGGGTCTTCAATTAATCATATTTTTGTCACTTAATTACAGCTATTCTGGAAAAAAAAGGAAATCCAATGATTGCCCTACTTTAAAAATCTTTGACAGTAGTTTTATGAGGAAATTCATGTATATTAATGACATCAACTGGAATGATCAGCTAGATAAGGACATGTTAATTATGTCGTCGTGAGCGCCAGGCTGACCAAGAGGAGGCCTCACATCTGTCTCCAGGGAAGAGCGGCGGGTGGAAGGAGGGATGCTCTGGTCTCCTTGGGACTGGGGTGACCGGGGCTGGACCAGAGCAGCATCCCCTGCACCAGGGCACGTGTGGCCACGTTGGGCAGTGCAAGGTGATGCCGCAGGGACAGAGGGTTCCCCAGGAGTCCTGCAGTCCTCACCACCACTTGGGTGCCCACATGTCTTCCTGCTCCTGAGTAATTCGGTTTGATTTGGTGTTCAGGAGGGGACGTGGTCTGGTGTGCTCGCTTTAGTGCCTGAGTGGTGTGGAGATCTCACCATACTGTTTCCTGGTTTCTTCTACACATGCAATGGGGGAAAATAATGGAATTTGCTGCTTCATTTAATGTCCTGTGTTTGTAGTATAACCTCATAAATTCCATTTCTGATGTTTGGCTGGAGTCTAATAAGCCAGGGGATTTTTTTGAGTGGTCCAGATCTTCAGCCTTTTCTTGCAGCATGTTGCCAGTGTCCCTGGATGACATCTCCATCTCTCTCTAGGACCACATCTCCATCACCATCTACTGCTGACCTCCAGCCCATCTCACAACCACTCCCTTCTCCTGTCCTTGGTCACTGGCAGCCTCGCGTCATTCTCTCCCAGATCCAAACCTTTCCTCGGTGGGGTGGGTGACTACTCAGCTGTGTCATGTGTACAAGCCAACTGCTGTGACTAGGGAACCACTGAGGATCCTGCAAAGGAAGATGAGATTGCACTGGAGGTGATAACCTCTGAAGTCCAGCCGTCCATGACACAGTTATCTCAGTCTCTTTCAGAGGTCTCTGGTGCCAGGGCTTCCCCTCCTTCCCTTTGCTGGAGACACTCCAGGCTGACAACTGGCCTGAAAATACATCCTCTATTAATTTCACCCCGTTACTCCTAGTAATTTCTCTCTTCTACCAATGTAAACAAATCTCTCCTATACTCCATGTTTATGCCCTTCCAACATATTTATATGCTGTTACGCCCCTCGAGCATATTTTTCAAGTTGATGCAGCTTCCAGGTTTTCACAGTTAAGTAAGAAATGAATGATGAGTGAGAACAAAGCCTCCTATTACGAAGTAAACTGAAGTGTGTGCTAATTACTGCACACAGACATCATGATGGAAGAGGGGAGTTTAAGTGACACAGGCACGGTCTCCTGCAGCCCCACGAAGGATGGGAGATGCGGGAAATGTCCTGGTGTCTCCTGCACGGAGGATGAGCACCCAGACCAGGATGCTTTACAGGTGATGGGGTGTAAGTGGCAGGAAGAGGTGCATTAGAAATGTGGTATGGCCAGCACAGTGAGAAAAAAAAAATGTCTTTTTGTAAAATGGTACCACTATGAGATAATATATTACTGTTTCCCCAACAGAGCACCCTGAGAAATAAATTTTCCCCTCCTCTAACAAGGTGGTTTTGCAGCTACGGCTACCTATGTCTCCAGCATCTGCAGATCAGATCTTCCCCCATCACATCTTCCCTTAAAGACCGAGGATCTGACCTGCCCATCCCTCACCCCAGAGCACTGTGCCTGCAAAGAGAAAAAGAGCCTCAGTTTCCGTGCCAATAAAAAGATACTTTTTTATTGTATTTGTACTTGTGGGTAGGACACTGCTGATGGGAGCACTGGCTGCTGCAGCACCTCCACCGCCTGCACCCCAGCCCTCCCTCCATCCCTCTCCCCTCCGTGCCCTGCACTCCAGCAGGAGGAATTTGGTCAAATATTGTCTCAGGAGTGCCAGAGCTGCCGTGCAGCTCCTCGGGGGACGCACACCCAGGCAGGAGGCAGAGGATGCAGGAGGCAGGGACGGGCGGCGCTGGGAGCTGCAGGGAGCAAAGAGGCAGGAGGTGGCCGTGAGCGGGGCTCGGCTGCCTCTGCGCTCCCTCCCTCAGAAAGGAGAGAGAAGCAGAGCTTCAAAATGGAAATGGAGAAAACTGTCTGCTCTTCTAAAGCAGAAAATGGTAAAAATTACCAGGTAACACAAAGAACTGGCTGCACGCTACATAACAACTGACTTACATTTTTAGTGAGTGATGGCAGCACATCAAATTATTAATGTTTCAAGTAAAAAGAATATTGGCAGAGGGAAGAGAGGTAAGTATTCGGAGCTGCAGAAGAGAGGCTGCTCTATTGCTCATAAATATACAGAAGAGAACAGAGAAGAGAGGCTGTCTCTATTGCTGATAAAATGAAATCCCATCTCTGGGAAGGATCTGAAGAACCTCTTTGATTTCCTGCTTTTTTGTAGCGCCCCAGTGCCAAACAAGGCATGCTGCACCTGAGGGCGGATTTTTGAAGCCCGATGCACTAACACACCCGCTGCTTCTGGGGCTCCCGGCTGTGGCCGCAGGCCAGGACCTGCCTTTGGTCCCCTGCTCCCCTCTGATGCAGGCTTCAGCTGGGAAAAAAATAGGTGTTGGATGCTGTGAGCCACTGGAGGGTCAAAGTTTGAGGGAAAATGTTCAGAGACCACAGTCTGCCTTTTGCATAGGCACTGGGAGCTACCAGTGGGTAGCAACAGGGCGAGGGGGGAGATTTTGCCCCTCTGCTCCGCTTTGGAGGGGCAAACCACACACACACAC
>JAHREE010000409.1:472401-508424 GCA_033628505.1 Tringa tobata | reverse complement strand
GAGCTGAGATGTGGGGAAGAACTTGTTTGGTGTGAGGGTGGTGAGAGCCTGGCCCAGGTTGGCCAGAGAAGCTGTGGCTGCCCCATCCCTGGAGGGGTTCAAGGCCAGGTTGGAGGGGGCTTGGAGCAACCTGGTGTGGTGGGATGTGTCCCTGCCCAGGGCAGGGGGTGGAATGAGATGATCTTCAAGTTCCCTTCCAACCCAAACCATTCTGTGATTTTATTATTCTATGATAAATTTACTCTCTTATGACAGTTGAGTTTTGGATTTGATCCTAGGTTGGTATGAAAAATGTTGCAATTAGTGCAAATCCAGAGCGCTATTTACATCTTGTCAGGAAGAAGGCAGCTGCCCCAAGCAATGTTCAGTGGGGTGCTTTAAACAGCAGAAGGAAAAATACTTTCTGCAATGAAAGGCAGAAATTCCTTGCTGTGCCCAAGCCTTCTCCAGGCATCAGAAGCACTTTGGGATCCGAGGCGTTTGCCCGTGCTCCAGGGAGCGTGACCCTCACAGACATTCTCCCTGCACCCATACGCTGCTGGAGGTGTCTGTCTGCTGTGAGGGATGTCTGTCAGTTCAATATCCCGGGCTGACAGATCCCACTTCAGCTGCCTCGGACAGCCTGGCAGAAGATACTGATGCTTCACAGCACATCCCGGACCTTTTGCCTGTGGCTCGTCTTCTCAGGGATGACTTTCTTCCTAAGACACTTAATTGACTTGATTTGAGACCTCCTTCCTTCTTGTGATGCTTCAAAACTGGAAGTTGGTTGCTTGAATTCTTGGTTTTTATTTTCTTCTTGTACAGCTTCAGCAGGCCCCCCAGAAGCACAGACAAGTGCTTCTAGAAGGAGACAATACCCTTCCCATTTAATTGCCTAAATGCACCCAATATGCACTTTATTCAATTCTGTTTTATGGATTTCCGTTCCTACTCTTTTGACAGGACATTTAGCCTTACTTAGTCAATTAGAGGGACTGAGATGTATTTCTCAAGGATGGTCCATTTATTGTTTTTAATTTAGGGTGAATTATTTGTGGCTTTGGGGACAAAATGAGTCTGTTCCATTGAGCAGGGGTTGAGCTGGAGCTCCCTACCCAGGTGATGCAGATCAGCTCGATGGTGGCCCATGGCCTCTGGTCCCCCACAGCAGATTGTGGGGTCCTGGTGGGGTGATGCTCATCTTTAGCATTAGACGTATTCAGGGTTTATTTGACACTTAAACCCGATGCTCTCGCTGTTGGATGGCTAGCTCTGGAGCCGTTCATAACACCTCCCACTCTTTATCTGCTTTTCCTTGACAAATAATGAGACTGTCAAGCAATTATTTTGTTTTCAGTACAACTGGTAGTTAAAATAATTTGGCCAAACTCCGCATTTCTCATATCAGCAGATATCTGATATAAATTCCCACCCATCGGTAGGCTTGGCTTTATTTATTCTGACAATATTCTGTCTTTTTACATTATTCAGAAGATCCTTTCCAGCCATCTTAGGTGGTGCCCTTACTGCAGGGACCGAGCACGAGGCTGGTGTGTGGGGTTCACCCTCTCAAAGCTCAGGTGAGGGTACACCTGGTCCTCCCTGCCCTGATGGATCTATAAACTGCTTGTTCCCTTCAAACACCTGAGACTTATGTCAAGAGATAATTCTTTCCTTATCCTTTAAATCCTTCTACCTACAAAAAGTGACAGCTGCTGATGAAATGACAATATGAGCCAACCAGCGACCGCTGCAGGCTGTCAGTTGGGATAACTGGAGGGCTTGGAAGGTTTAATTTCAATTTGAAATGATTTTATATGGGGAAAACCATGAGTGATAGGGTTATAACAGCAGCTGACAAATATGACCACATCACTTCGCGTTTGTTTCCCGTTAACTAACTCTTTGCCTTTCTTCCTTTTAATGTCACATACACTTTTGGAGTCATGTTTCAGTTTAGATCTTTCAGCTTCCCGGGGAAGAGGTACTCCCCATGTTTTCTTTCTGCAGAGCAGCCAATACAGAGGGTCACCAGCTGCCGCTGCTATCTGCAAACTATAATTCACTGGCTTGATTTAATCTCTGAGAAAATGGGTAAGCATGATTGCACATGACATCCGGATTCCCTCTGTTGTCAAACACATCCACAATACGGTGCAGTTTGAACTATCAGAAGGATAAGAGATCAACAGGCTCATCGGCCTCACCCTAAATTCTGTATTTTTCAAAGTTTAATGGAGTAGCCTTTTACTGTGTCTCGTTCGGATGTCCAGGGGTGCTTCTGGAAACCAGCGAGTACAGCAGGTACAACTACCAAAACATTTTCCCTGGATTGCTTGTTTCTGCTCCGTTACAAGCTTCTGTCCTCTACCTCTCGTGAGGAGAAGCCGGCAGGTTTTAAGGGTATCTATCTGGTTTCCTCAATTTTCCCAGAGAAGGATTTTGATTATATAGTAATCTGAGCTCAGGAGACTTTGGAAATGAGCAGTATTTGAGCCTCCAGCATATTTCTGCTGCTTAGAGTGCCCACTCCTTTATTTTTCACTTGTGATTCCTTAGCTAACGTGATGTTAATTGTGATTGGAAAATGATTGAGCCTGCGAATCGTGAAACTGCTCTCACTTAACCACATAGCAAGTGTCACTTCGATTAGATTGCTCTCTCCTTTCATTACTGAACAATTTTAAGCTCAAAAAGAAGTTAAAGTGAATAATATTTGTGTTGAGAGACTCTTTCCTGCACACTAGTGAATAGATGTATGAAAGACAAACCTGCCCTTACACGCTGTCTCCTCTGTGATTGCTTTTCAAGAAACAAAAGAAAGGCTCTGCTCTCAGGGACTAAGTGTGGAGTTTTCCATCACACTGCCCATTAGGGCTCTTCTGTTTGCAGACCTGCCATGCAACATCTTCCTTTTTGAAATTAATTCAGTGGGAACAAAAACTTTAAAAAAGCACTGCAAGCGAAACGCCCCGTGGAATGCCATCCCTGGGGAGAAAGGCGGAGATGGGAGCTGTGACCTGGGGACAGAGGATGGATGGATCCTGTGGCGGAGAAGGGCACTGGTTCCCCATTTCTACTGGGCACCCAGGGAGAAGGGTTCCCCCTAAGTGCAATGTAACCCCTGCTAAGAAATACGTCTGTCAAATAATGGCTGTGGAAATGTCTTGGTTTAACTTCTTATCAATAATCATTTGTGGAAATGTCTTGGTTTAACTTCTTATCATCAAGCAGGTGATGACTTGTGGGGGAGCTCCTGGTGCAAGCAGGCAGAGTCAAACAGGAACTAGGAAAAATCAATCAGAGAAGTGTTTGTTCATTAATTTTCTTTCACAATTGTGCTATTTGTTTCTCTTTGTGTTCATCACAATTTCAAACAAGCACCAGTGGGTGCTGAAGGGGTGACCAGGTGTCTCCAGTTGGCCGGTGTGGAAACACGTTCCCAGGGCACCTCCTCTTACTGCACTTTAATCAGTGCAGATTCTGTGGTGTGCTGTGTGTTACAGGGACTACGAGGGATCCACCAGTGGCACATTGCTGGACTCCAGATGACAATCCTGCAGATCCATCCTCTGTTTTCTTTCCCATGTGTAAACTAATAGTACACGTGCATCTATCCATCGCCTGTGCTGTATGCATTTGAAAAGAATGGTGATTTTGGAACAAGGTCCTGTCGTCTTTTCTATTTCTCTAGATAAAATGAAAGTTAAATTATCACAAGCCCATTTGAAAGGATGAGGATGCACCTCTGCATGGTGCAGAGGGCTACTTGCTATTTTAAAATTAATTAATGCTAGCTAACTATGATAAGCTGCTCTCCAATTTACCAATTCACATCAGGTGACCATGACATATTGCATGTATATGAATTTGAATATTATTAATTTTATTTTTTTTTTATTAGTGTCAGTGAAGTCAGTGTCAGCAAAGGAGAGGCTTTCAGGAGAGGACTTTACTCCTGAGAAGTGGTGCATTATGGCTTTGGTTTACAGTGTGTGATGTAGACTTTTAATAAGATGCATATTTATGCTTTGTCCTTAATTTGGTGAAAAACCTTTGTAATCCTATAGAGTTCGTAATTGAGCTGAGCTGCTTTATGGCTGTGCATTTCAAAGAGGGTAGAGCAAGTCTGTATAGTCTGTATTTCCAAAGCCTGGGCAATTCTACCGCTTATTGCTTTTCAGCACAAGTACCCCTCAAAATGGAAATAATTAAACATGATTATTGGTGATGCTGAGAGCGAGAGTCCTCATGAGAGCTGTTGACATATGTGTGTGTATCTTCGTAGGCAGCCTTCTGGAAAAGGAGTCCACACAGCTCTCCACCGCGTCTCATTGCTCAAGGTGGGATTTACAAGAGGCTGATTCAGAAACAGCCCATGGAGCTGTGCTTGAATCATCTTTCCAAAAAGGAAGGGTTAGAGCCTCTGCTGCCCACCGCAGGCAGCAACGCCCATGCACCATGTGGACAAACAACCCCCATTTCCACCTCCAGCAGGGAGGGATCAGCATCCTGAAATCCCTCCCTCTCCAGCCCCAGGAGCCTGGCACTTGTGACCGGGTGGTCCCCAAAACCCAGCTCAGACAAAAAAGATAAGTGTGCCAAGAAGAAAAGCACAGTTTCCCAGCTACAGCTACAAAACACTTTGCTTAGAAAAATTAATAACTTGCCTTTTAAGTTCTCTTTTTAGAGTCTGCATTAATGCAATTGAAATGATAATTTTAAGAATTTAAATACAGCAGAGAAACGTGACTATCAAATTATAAGTAAAGATCACTTATTTTGTTTCAAGCTTTATAGTGAAAATTATTTTCTTATTAAAAAAAATCAAAGAGTTATTACTATTTTCCTGGGTTTTTAAAGAAGTAATGAGCAGTAAACTCAAGCAATTATTCACGTGCATTATTAAATGTCACTGTTAAACAACTGCACACTAGGAAGAGGAAGAGACATCAGTTCACAGAGGAAACTTTGGGCCGATTTCTTACTCGCTGTATTTTCCCTCTTCTGTGTGATGCCTGAATAATTTTATGCACAGAACTTCAAATAAAGGTAGAATCCTCTTGATGTCTGTTTGACTATGAGTGTAATTGAAATGCTTCTTACACCATCTTGTGTGTTAATTCAACCAGCAAAACCCCCTTACCTGCTCCTAAATGATACAAAATTAGATGGCGTATCACATTTTAAGCATGATATATACTGACACTAAGGAATTTGTGTTGCTTTTACCAATTCACTACCTTGGAGTTTGCAGTCGGCTTTATCCCCAGCAACAATTACTCCAGCAAGGGCAGTTTTAATGAAATGTCACTCTTTAAAACCAGGAAACAAGGTCAAACATCCAAGGGGAAACTGCCCAGATCCATTGAAGTGGGGGAGAAAAGATGCCTTCAAAGTTTTCTGTCAAGTGCCTTATTACTCCTGATAGCACCTAAAGGATAATCAGAGTGGCAACACAGTTTATTACATTTATTTTCTGGTTAATGTTTTGTTATTACTACTTAGAACTTGTTAAACTCTACATTAACAGGAAAATGCAATAAAATACAATCCAGTGCAAAATCTTAAAAAATAACATACAACAGTATTTTTTCTAATAAAAATATAGCATTTACTTTGCTTCCAGTACCCATGGCCTGAGAGACCACTGATACCAAACCACATGTGACTTCTGCTGAGGACACTGCATTAGCAGGAGGAACTTTGGTCTAAGGGACGTAATTTGGAAATCTCCTGGAGCTGGTGCCGCTCTGGGCAATTCTAGTTCCCCTGAGCAGAAGAGGGAGTTTTCCAAGTAATACCGGGAAACGTTTTTCTGGTCTCATTTAGCAATTAAGGAGAAATTTATAACTACACCAAAAATTGGTGCTAGCTTGGATTCAAGTCATCACAGCCTGCTTGCAATAACAAATGTTATTAAAATGAAGTCCAGACTTCATAATGTAAACAAACCATTAAAATTCTGAAAACAGTTATGATCCATTTAACAAAAACATCCTGATGTCCTTCAAGAGACCACTACATGGTATGATAAAGAAAGAAGGCTATTCTGCCTAAAAAAATATCTGCGCCAAAGAAACTTCAACTGACCCACAGAAAAACTGCAAACATTTGTATGAAAAGCAAATGGAATAAGGGGAAAGTGAATGGAAACCAATATGCATGAGGGGTAGAAATTGAGAATAATATTAAGGGAAGAGAAGGACAGAAAAAGAATCAGAATGTAGCAGGAGTCAGAGCAGTAAAAATGGATTTTCTAATGATTATTATTAATAAAAATAATTCCAGTTATGGGATTAGTGCATTTTGGGGTGGGAATGGAAACCTTTCCAGGTAGAAAAGGCAGGAAAACCCAAAAAATGTGGCAGGTCTACACCTGGGAAAAAGGCATACTATGGGACGACGGAGCACTTCTCGTTCCAGTATTAACCCAGGATGTACATTAGAAACATGACTCCGAGCCTGGTCTTTAAAAGCCAGAAACTCCAAATAAAGCAAAATATTTTAACATATTTGGCTGTGGGACTCTCTGGGCCCCCATTGCCCCCTTGGGACTGGCACAGCACAGGGCTGCCGGCGGTGCAGGGAGAATTAATGGGACAGCTGATAAGGGACTCAATTAATAAATTGAGGAAGGGTAATATAAATAATGCCAATCAAGTAGGGTGTACTGGTAATAGATCCTGTCAAACCAAATTGACATCTTCTTTTAATGAGATTATGAGCTTGGTTGATAAAGGTAATAGTGTTGTTGTAATGGATGTCTGTACAGCATTTGAATTGATACCACACAACATTTTAATTAAGAAACCAGAATAATATAAAGTGCAGATAATAAACATGCAGTGCATTAACAGCTAGCTAACTGGCGGTTCTCGGCACCTAATTGTGTGCTTTCCAAACGAGGTGCTCTGATTGCAGAGCCTGTGGCTGGGTGGGTACAACAGGTCACATTAGCTGTCGTGTACGCTCCCTCCTGGCCTTCTCATCCCTGCATCACGGTGTTGGGAAATGGTTTTAGGCTTCAGATAGTTAGAGAAATTATTTACAGAGGACTCTGCCCTTTCTATCTCAGATGTCATTATTTTTTTCAAAGGAGTGTGTTTTCTCTGCTTCCTGTTGTTCAAACTGCATTATCCTGACTCCGGTGGGGTGTGTGATGTATATTACCTGTTGATTTTAACAGCAGAGGATGCAGTTTTTTATTCTCCCAGTCTTTGCTCTGCAGATCATTTGATGTCACAGTCATGCAAACCGGCCCATCAGATGGTGGTGTGGAAGCAGAAATGGGATCCTGGGAGGAGGTCAGTGGAGCAGGGCAGAGGATGTGAGTACTGTGCTCTAGGACTGTTTTTCTCATCTGCCTCTAGAATGATTTCTCTGCGTTCTCTTCGGTCTTGATGGTCTACCACCTATCTTGTCATCTGTACACACCATTCTTCTCTGACCTCCTGCCAGTCTGGAGTCTTCAGCATCTCGGGGTTCAGCATCTCAGTCCTCTCCCAGACATTTCTGATTCGCTCCCTTGGTGAGGAGCCAAGAACTCCTTCCTCCTCCTGCCAGCCTGCAACACCCCTCGTGAGGACACTGGTGAGAGGAGGTCAGTGCCAGTGCTGGTGTAGTTACCAGTGTTACTGGTTTGGAATCGGTACCTTCCCACACCATCACTACAGGATCATTGCTGGCCACCAGAACACAGCCCTGAAGAGCCCACAATTGCAGATCGGTTGTTGCAGTGATTATAGCCTTAACCTCTTTTAGATCTGTAGGATAGAATCACAAAATCACAGGATGGTTTGGGTTGGAAGGGACCTTAAAGCCCCCCCAGTGCCACCCCCTGCCCTGGGGGGGAGCAGGTTGCTCCAAGCCCCCTCCAACCTGGCCTTGAACCCCTCCAGGGATGGGGCAGCCACAGCTTCTCTGGGACAGAACAGGCTCTGTTGGTTACTGAGAAATGCAGGTAAAAGAGGGAGTGGTATTTTTTTTTACTTGCTAGAAAAATCTAGCACAGAATATGAAAAGAACACAATGGAGAGGAATGTGTGAGAAATGACAGAGTGGCTGATTTTTCTCTGTTTATTTGGTTTTTGTTTTGTTTTAGGCAGTGACCCTTATCGTGCAGCATTACACTAACCATGAAAGGCATTGAATGCAGACGGCTCTTACACAGTTATTTTGATATTGTACAATATCCTTAATAACATATTCATTTAGAATTTGATTGATGTAAAGTCATTTCATCTTCTGGCTGGCTGTTTTCAGACAATGAGTATGAATCTCAGTCTATTATTATGGCAATCCATTAGACATACCCCAGCCTCCTCTGTCTCCATTTCTCAATGTTTTTTTAATACGTATACACACACATATATATATAAATACATGTATAGCCTTACCCACAAATACTGATGTCGGTGCTCAGTGCCTGAGCAGCCCTTCAGACTTCAAGAGAAATACACAAATGGCAGGGTTCAGGGCAGGCAGAACCGACCCTTTTGTCTCCATCTGACCCAATATCGCAAATGGACAGGGGTATGTGGGAAGTCTTCTGAATACGTGGGAAGTCTTCATTACAGCTGCAGCGCATCACACTCTGCAATAAAGCAGAGTTTGGAATACCCCAAACTGCAGTTTATCTCCCTAAATGTTGTCCTTAAGGACTGTGGCAAAAATTAAACACAGTGTGAAGGTCTAATTTTTTGAATGACAGCATAAATAACTGGAGGCAGTTGGTTAATTAAAGCTGTGCAAATAAATGACTTTTCAATGTTCTGGCAGCTCCAAGAAATCCAGAAGTCATTTCAGGTCAAGCAAAATGGTTTGTTTAACCCTTTTATACTTTTTTATACATTTTGTTGGAGTTTTATACATTCCTTAAACATTTGCCTCTGAAAGGAAAAGATGTACTAAAAGACATTTCTTAATCAAAATAATTAAAAATATAAGCTGAAATTACTTAAAATCAGAAAACACACACATTTCATTCCTGATTCTGAAAATGAAGTTTTGAAGTTTTTGGTCAAACTCTATAGTTTTCTAAGGTAAAAATTCATAAAATCTGGTGCAAGTTTATGACCATTTCATTGTCACCAATACTTCTTTCTCTGTCAAAAGAACAAATTTGCCCATTTCCAGCTACAAGTACCTGGGGATGGTGAGTGAGGCTGAACCAGAGTCAAGATGAACCATGGCTTCTGCAGAAGGGTAGGTCATGGGGACTCTTACAGGGCAAGCAGCTGACGAGAAATAAGTTGAAACAAATGACTTTTTACAAAGAAGAATGGGTAAAGGTTTCTACCTGAAATTAAAAGTAATTCAAGAAGGAAATGACAGTAAATTTTGGAATCCCTTAGTGTTGGTGATGTGGTTGGCTCTAGCGTGCGTCCACTCACCACCCCTCCGTCCTCCATCACGTGGCTACAACCAAAGATGGTGTTCAACCTACTCAGTGATGGCTTTATCATGAAAACAAGTTGAGATAAAACATGTTCTCTGGATTTGTAACTGACTGGCAACCTCACAGCACCTGAAGCAGAGAGTACTGGGAGTGGGAATGAGGTCTCCAGTGCCCTTGGCAGAAGGTCCCCTTGCCTGGCAGATGGGAGAAGGACACACAGGTCCGTACTGAGACCCTCCTGGTGCCCTGTCTTGCAGGGTCTACACTCACCTTTCAAACCCCTTCTGCCCAGGGAAGGGCATTTCTGTTGGTGTCAACTAGGACTACACTGTACAGGATAAAATGGAAACAAGACAGATTGTCATGTAAAAAATGAACAGATGGGAACCTATATTTAGAAAACAAACAAATAAAAAGGGTAGGGAAGGAGGTGCTTGAATGTGAAAGGAGAGATTTTTGTGATGTCTGGCTTAGCAGCGCTTATTATTCCTGGGCAGATACAGTGGCCAGCTAATGTCAATTGCCTACACTGGATAAAATCTGATTTTGAGATAAATGGTAAATCCTACACATCCCAGAGACGGCGATAATGCTTCTGGAAAAAGGCCAGAGTGGGCAAGGCTCACGCGTGGCCCCAGTAAATATCTTGTGATGAATCTGTTGCTTTAGAGCGGTCACATTTCCAGGCTCAGCCGGACGTTTTACTGCCTCTCGGCTTCCCGACGTGCCGGAGGAGGCAGGAGGAATTCCCAAATAACACGCTATTCATCCCTTCCTGACATCGCAGCGCGATGTTTAGTGATCTATCCATCTCCTATCACAGAGCATTATTATATTCTTCCCGGGCAGTCTTCTCCTCGCCTGTTATTTAGAGGGGACCTCTGTCTTCCCCGGCTCATAAAAAGGCTGCGAAGGAGCTGCGGTGCTATATTTAGAGGCAGCCCGCCCCCCGGCACCATCTTCACACATGAAAGCACAGCCTGATTTGAAGAAAAGTGTTTCCATTTTAAACAGCCTCAGAGTCCGATCTATCCGGACACGGGACCGTTTGACGCCGCAGCCCCGCGGACGTGGCTTCAAGGGGTCTTACACCTCCGCTGGGCACCTCCAAAGCGGGGGGCTAATAGCCAGGCTTCTTGGCTTCCAGCCACCGCTCGGCTGAAAAGGAAGGGAGAGGGAAAGGAAAAAAGCAAGAATTAGAAAAGCAAGAAGCACTCTGCTTGTGGAGAACTAACAATTATGCACCGGGTTTCTGCTAAACAACAGGGGGCTACTTAATATTTTTCCCATCAGTGATGTTACATGATTGACCTCATCGCCAAGAAACTGCTCCATCGGAAACCCAGACACGTTTTCATTGACTTTTAAATAACTCTGAACATTTTATAAAAATTATATGCAGTGCTATAAATAGATGTCATACCTTTCTGACATTCAAAGGCTCGACTTTTAAGAGGTTTACTTTTTTTTTTTCCTCCAAAAATCAGTGATTTCAAGGTCAATTTTTGTTTCCTGTACACATTAAGTGAACTCACTCCCTATCAACTAGTTTGCTCGTGGCTTAAGGGCTGACCAACATAATTCTATTTTCACCCTAATTCAGCAAACTTACTTTTCATATACTTAAGTCTCATTGACTTCAGCAGACACCAAGCATTACCTTAAATTATTGATGTATTTAAGTCATAAACTGAAGCAAAGTCCGAGTCAGTCAAAGGAGGACTATTGGGAGTCACTTGCAGGAACCCCTCAGTTACGGAAGAATCAGTGCAAATCTGTGGGTGTCATGGAAACAAAACTTCTTTTTTCAGGTTGTTTCATAGGGGTGGGGTTTTGGTCCATTTGGAAAAAGAAGTACAGAGAAAAGTAAAAAAGGGTGTGAGAGATGAGGTCACGAGGCGGATTTTGTGAGACAGTCAACCAGTTTTGCAGAACAAAGAACTTGCAAGAAAAATTAACCATAGAGGCAGTGAGCAGCCAAAAAGCTGAAAGTTGAATTTGTGGTACGTGACAGAAATGTGATTTCTCTATACAAGGACAAATAAAATTTTAGAAAATTGCATTGTTTCTGAAATGTATCAGTATGTGTATGCTTCAATAGCTAACACACAAACAATTTTTTACTATTTTCATTTTTTATGTATTCACATGATAGAATTGAAGTATAATTGCAAATTCATATATCTTTAAGGCATCTAACTTGAAATTGCACCTAAAGGAACGACTGCGAAAGATTAATGGCACAAGTCCTTGTGGTAAGAATATGGAAAGTGATATTCTCGCCTGTTTCCCACGTGCATATTTATGTGGGGGATGCCATAAATATCCCTTGGAGGGGCTGGTGTCTCTGCTGGTGTCTCCTTGCCTCTGACTCCTGCCTCCTGCCTCTGTCTCCAAGACCTCTGATGAGCAGGTACGTTCCTGGTGTACGCTGTCTGTCATCATCCAGCATTTCACCGCAAAAAGAAACCACCGAGCTGACAAAGGCATAATTAGAACATTTATAATTATATCTCTGTGCCAGGAACATGGACACCAGTGCTGGCAGTGACTGCCTGCTGCTGGGGGACCAGATTTTGTCCTCCTGCTCCGGCTCAAGCCTCAAGCCCAGACATCATCCCTCTTCCATCTCATCAGCTTTGTCAAGAGGAATCAGTATGGACAGGAGCATTACCGGGCTGCAAGGAATCCTCTTCCTTGCTGATACAGGCTGATGCAGAAGGGTATTATATAAAGATATTACATTTCTTTTCTATTTGAGTGTCCAAACACAACAGCCTAAAACCAAAATTTTCACAGTTTTTACCTTTTACATGAAAAAAAAAATGGACTGCTCAGCAATAGGCAGAAGAGAAGATACACGTTCTGGTCATGTCTTCACATGGCAAGCAGCAGCAGTTTGTCATCAACTCATTTTCCAAAGCATATATCTACTCCCTATCTATGAGTCCTAAACGTAACTTGCTAGATGTAAAACAGACTAATTTGATAAAATTAAGGGGCCAAAAAAAAGGAGAAGTCGTATGAAAAATGACTTCAAGGGGGGTGTGAGTTACCCTAAGCCATGTCCCACTTTAACTTACAACTTCATTTAGCTCCTGGACGTGTAACAGCAATTTGACCTCAATCAAACCCACTTATTCCTATTACACTTCACCTCTGCATTTGGCTCTTTGTTTTACAACACAAGCTGATATATTATAAAGAATAATTCCAATTATTCTCTGTGTGTGCCGATGGATTAAAGATGACTTACGGCCCGGTGGAGGGTGTTTGGAGGAAAAGGGCCAGGTACAGGGACTCTGGAAGGGCTCTCTGTAGTTCAGCAGCGTTATCTCTGCCAAGTTAACGAGCCCGGCCGCGCTGCGCAGACTCCAAATGAGGGCAGCAGCTGCCACGAACTCCAGTGCGGGCTTGGAGACAAAGTGGGGACATTCATCACGGTGGTGAACATCTGCCAGGCCTCATGTCCTCCCTTGGCTGCGGGACCAGAGCTGGACCAAGCAGGAATATACCCAAGGCTCTTCTTCGGGCTGGTGCCCAAACCCCCCAGCACGACCTTGGGAGGTCTCCGGGGCTGGGCTGCCTTAACGTGTTTCACACGGGGTGGCTGCAGGAGAGTTTCAATCTCTTCTCCTGGCACAAAGAGTGATTAAATGCAGGGGCTGTGAGCAGCACCAGACACACAGCATACAGTCCATGAAGCTTAATTTTCAAACAGATTTTCTTCATGAGAATATCTTACTTTTAATAATATATTTTTACACCGATTTCCTCATTAGGTCTCCTGAAATACAGTAGCTCTGACGCTGTCCTGGCTATAGAAGACATCTTAATAACACAAGCACATGTCAGTGGCTGTTAGAAAACCACCCCCAAGCAGCTTCTTTTGCATGATATAAAGCAGCACAGATCCGCCAATAGAGTCATCTTGATTTATGCCGGCTGTAATTCTTGCCCACAATATTTAACGGCTTTTATTAAATATTTAATTATCCTTTTGAATACTTTCCTTGATCTCTGCCCTTTTCTCCTGGGACGGGTTCCCAGGCAGCCAGCACTGACACTACTTCTATAAGAATATTAAATGTTTATAGTGATTTTTATATCAGATGATCTCAAACTGCTTAACGCCGTGGAAAAGATTAGTCACCTCGCCTTTGAAAGGGAATATCTCCTCCCCTCTGCTCGGAAAACATTATTTACCACAAGTTTTTTCGGGAGAGAACGAAGAATACAGGGGAAATGCAGACCGAGCCAGAAGTTAATTAGTCGAGGATGACTCTGGCCAGGACAGGGAGATAAACCTCCCTCATTTCTCCAGGGAAGGGGCCACGCGATCCTTAAGTACGGAAACCATCCCAGGTGAAACAGACCCCTGGCTGAAGAGGGTCATTTACACCATTATGGGCCGTGCTCTGGCTGAGGCCAAACAGTGCTAATTGGGCATTTATCCTCCTCCTGTTTCAGCTGGGATTTGCTGCTTTGAGTTAAACTGAGGAGCTTTATTTTTCTTACCATATAACCCAAAACCTTATAACAGCACCCAATTACAATATGAGGCTGGAAGGGGCTTTGAGCAACCTGGTCTGGTGGGAGTTGTCCCTGCCCAGGGCAGGGGGCTGGAACTCGATGGTCCCTTCCAACCCCGACCATTTTGTGATTCTATGATTCTATGATCCTAAAAGAAGAAATATTTTTCTGCACTGCAGTGTGTGTGCAAGTGGAAACGGTGCTGATGATTTTATGTGCTGTAATAGACTCCTCTTACCAATGGTCTCCTGGCGTTGAGGGGAAATGGCCTGATGACCTAAGACAAATAACCCAGTTCTGGAGCTGTGAGTGGAGGCAGGTGGCACGTGCTCCTCTTTCAATGTGAAGGAACTGAGGGATCTCCTCTTAAAGTAGTGATTTGTTCTTGCCTTGTTTTGGGTAGCCCCAGTGTTCCAACATCCCAAGGAACTCTTCTCAAGAGAAGAGGAACTTCTCTTTAGGAACTGAAATGCAGTTTGGCACCTGGCATGTCCTCGTGTTTTATTTAAACAACCAAAATGCATCTTAATTTTTGATATGCACGATACATATTGATATGCCAGAATTGCTTGCTGTTGTGCAGCCAGGACACCTATGGGCAGGGTGTTCATGTGGGACCTTTTGGATGGGCACAAAGCCCTCCCAGAGCTATGGGGCAGGAGCAGTCATCCCCAGTGCCATGGCCAGGTCACCAGAGTTACCCTGGTTGGTCCCTCACATGGGCATTCTCATGGGGCAAAAACTGTCACCAGCGCTTGTCTTTGTCCTTGTAGATCTCTAGAACATGCCACCACAAAACCTGTCACCAGCTTCTACTTTGAAAACACTGTTGTTTTAATTAATATATGTAATTTGGAGCAGAAGGGCAAAATCCCAGCTGAGCTGGAGTCCCACGTCTAACCGCACGTTTACCACCAGGTTACCATGGCATTACTCATTGACAACACAGAAATCAATTTTGACAAATGACTTGTTTTCCTAAACCTGTAGTAGTTTAACATTAAAAACGTGGGGAGACAACACGGGGCATCAGCCACGGAGCCTGGCCAGGAGGAGTCCAACCAGCCTTCGCCTCCCGCCCCGGATAAACCAATGTTAAACAGAGACACCACTTCCAAACAGAAAATGCTGAAAGAATAAGAATCAGAGCTGCGCAGTGAAGATCAATTGAAATACACTTATTTTCTTCCATGCAACCATGAGTTTTGACTCTGTGTACAGACATAAACACATATTTACTATGCTGAATAAACTTGTAAATTATTCTTTAACTCAAGAAACTATTAGATATGAACTCATGGGAAAGTTATTAAATGGGTCTGGCTAATGCTTACAGAATGGGTGGAATGTGCTATTCTGTACTGCTCTGGTGCAGTAATACATAACACATCAATATATAGGAATCATAAGAAAAAAATAACTTCCATTTTCCCACCACTGAAAGTAATGGGGTTATTTTTTAAATGCTCCAAAGGGCTCTGGCTGCCCGTGGCTGGGGCTGCACTGTAAACCTGGATGCTGCACACACAGAGCAGAGCTCCCCAGCGCTCAGCTGGCCTAAAAATGGGTGGATATTTCTACTTTTGAGGATGTGTTTTGGGGTCAGGCTTCCAGAGCGGCTGGGGGGATCTCCACACTCCCAGCCCCTCAGGAGGAACCCAGGGTGGAGCTCCAGTCGCTGGGAAAATCCCATGCAGCGTTGATGCAGTCCAGTTTTATAAAAGTAAAGCAAAAATTCTGAGTTTAAAAAGACTTTGCGGTCATTACAACGCTGTTTCATGAGGTGCCTTTGCCAGGTTTATACCAATAAATAACCCGTGCAACGTCATACTCTTTCAAGAGAAATTTCGCTACATTATTTCTAAAACTCAGAGTCTCTGCTCCATCCTGTGCACACACATGTGATGCAGCACTTGGAGTAAATCAGGCAGGGAAAATGCAGTTCAGTCAAGGACATGTTCTTGTGTTTTAACATCTCTCATCTTCCCGATTCCCATCCTCTCCTCATGTTATCTCTAATCTTTTTCTGACTCTTACGCCTTTCACTTTCAGGAAGGGCTAATTTAGCTCAGTAACACTCTTGTAAAGTGAGGAAGAGGAAAAATGAAAAAGCCAGTTGGAAAGGTGGAGTTACACGCATTCAACATGTAATGACTATACTTAAGATGTGCTTAAAGACAACGGGCAGCACCTTCCTTAATGTGTTATTGCTTCTTACAGCAAAGTTACCCCATCACCGGCAAACAAATCCCAGAATCCCATTGCATAATGGTTGTGGTTTTTCTTCCATGCACATCACAAAAATATCCTAAAAAGCTATGAAAAATTTTGACCAAAACTTCAAATAGCAAAGCAATTCTACATCCAAGACCAGTAACTTATTCTTCTTAGAAATATCAAGGGATCTTAGAGGGTTTTACTCAGCACTAGAGTGTTTGCCACAGCACAGGGAATTAGAGACAGAGCGGTGGCTTAAGGATTGAGCGTTTTCCTTTGATCCACTCCAATTCACCCCCGTCTCTTATTTCAAGTTCTTGTTCATTTTTAATTTAAATGTGTGCTTGACAGAAGTGTTAAAAATGTCATAGAAATAAATTGTCACTGATACATTTTTAAATTTATGTTTGCTATAGAAGAGCTGTTGGCAGGCTCTGAAATGTTCTAAGGCTTGTCTCTCTCTTGAAATCCGTCAGTGATCACAGCAAAAAGTTGGGACCTTCCACACCATCAGGAATGAGCCCACTGGGCTAATTCCTCACTGGGGAGGCGCGCTCACACTGGCCATGGGGGCAGAGGTGGGACATCAACGGACACTTGTGGAAACCTGAACATTTGGGGCTGTTCTACACCGTTTCCGTGCAAGATGCGTCCATCCTTCTCCAGGTGCTGGTGGGGTTTGGTCCTGGCAGGGGAGGGGCTGCGGCTGCCGCTCGGGACCAGAGCCCTGCTCAGCCCAGAAGGAAGGGCTGTGCTTCCCAGCATTCCTGCACTTCCTGAGGGAGTTTTCTGCTTCCAATTTGCTCACTCGCTTTTTGGGCAAAATCTGTAAAAATGACAGAATCCTGCAGTGACATTAAATCTACAACTTAAATCTATAGGATTTTTTCACAGTAAAAGTTAAGTGCTGGGAGAACAAGTCAGACGTTGTGTACGTGCATGATGCCGAAGGGACAAGATTTGTCAGGTCAGGTTTGGGTGCCAGCAGGAATTGCAAAGCGCCAGTTGCCCCTTAAGCCAGATATCCCCCCCCCCCACCCCGGGCAGTGAGGGAGGGGGAGGAAGGGCAGGAGTGAGCATCTTTTCTCCAGGGAATTCCTCCCCTGTCACTGCGGGATGTGCCAACAGCCCTGGCTCAGCACCGGGACACGCTCTGATGATTAACGATCCAAAATCACTTCTCGCTACTCCGCTGCTGACATTGCTTCACTCACCCATCACTAATCTTCCATGATACTGCAAAAGCTTGCAAATTTCAAAATATCAAATTTGATATTAAAAAAAAAAATAAAAGAGAGCTATAAGGAAACAGGAAAGCAGAGCACAGGAAGGATGATATTTATGCTATGATGGATGAAATGAGGCTCCCATTTTCATTGCAAATGGTTGGACATATGGACTATAATTGGGGAACTTTTAAGCAGAGATTTCAGCTATATCTCACCACAGCAGTTAGTATTGCTGAAATGCCTGACAAATAAAAAATAGCACTGCTTCTCACAACTGCAAGGTCACCAGCAATTGATAGTTTGAATATATTTACATACACTTTTCTCCTTCTCAGTGAAGAAAACGTGTCAATACAGAGGTGATTTTTGTGAAGGCTCGACGTCTGCTGCTCCCGGGGAAGGATGCGCCGCAGGCAGAGATGCCTTCTGCAGCAGGGAGAGGCGGTGGAGAGGAATTCTGCTCCAGTGACAGGAGAGGTGGGGAAAAGGAGAAGGCGAAAGCTGGGTTATGCCCTTATTGCCTACGGACACGGGGGGGAAACTCAGTGTGGTCTCCTGTAACTCCAACAGCTGCTGACCGGGACAAGAGGTGGGATGCTCCTGCTCTCCCTTCCAGACCTGGTGAGCAAATAGAGAGAAAACGTGACATCTGGCCTGAGGCAGGACATTATTTCACAGGTTTAAAACCTCTGTGTGTGTTCAGACTATGAAATGGTGAGGGATATGTGGACACCAGTTCACGCAGCAGCAGCTCTTGCTTTTGCAGGCAGGAGTGTAACCCACCGTGTCAGAAATATCTCCTTGTCAGCATCTGCATATTTTGACTCAACTGACACAAATACGAGAAGGGTCTGTGTCAGAAACAAAGCAAGCTTGTCAGATCCTGGCAACGGTCCTGAAGTCTGGCTCTGAATGCGTGGGCAGGGGAAGGGTCTATCTGCTCCCGGGAGACATGGTCTGGGGCACACACTGCACCGAGTCTGTCCTGCCCTGCCCCTGCAGACGCCTGTCCCACCAAAAACCCTCCAATCTGCAGGCCCAGACATGGGATTCTTCTCGTTTGGGTGGGATCACAGATGTGGTACCTCCCTAAGGTGTAAAAAAGGCACAGACTGGCGTTTTGAAAGGCGGCTTGAATAAGAATTTTGAAAGTATTTGTATGCCTAAACTCCTAAAGTGCCATGGGAAACTGCTGCCGTGGTCTCTATCCAAATACTTTTAAACCCAAATCGTAATGAAATGTAAAAGAAAGGAAATGAGAAAATTTGAGGAGGGCAATTTGCCTATTGCTTTGTAGCTCATATCTACAAATTGCTTAGCACAATTTTGTTACGCTGGAATGTGAGTGTGCATGTGTTTTACTTGGTTATTTTTACATCTAGCAGAAGACAGCCCTGCCACAGGCAGGACCAGCAAGTCCCAAACCATCATTATTCGTAGATCAAACCCCAGCACTATGAGGAGCATATTAACGCCACAATTTTCAGGTACAGCTGTAATAACACTTACTGGAAGACAGCACAGTGCATGGAGCTGTAAAGTGCTGCTGCTGCTGCCCCAATAAACTGCTTCCCAAATTGTTTTATGGAATATTCATCACTCTGTGGGAATGATGCAGCTCTCAGAATATTATGGTCCGCTTTTTCCTTTTGGCTTTCTCCGGGCAGGGTGGTTTGTTGTCGCTGGTCTGGGTCTCCAGGCTCACGAGGCATCTTCAGGATGTGGTGGATCAATCTCCAGGGGACAGACACCCTACGGTGTCACCTTTGGCTCAGCCCAGGCTGGATGCTCGCTCCTGCTGTCCCCGCTGGGCACAGAGGGTGATACCTCCCTGTCCCACCCCTGTGCCCTGTCCCAGCATCATCCCACTGGCAGCGGTACCGGCAGGGAAGGGATCCCCCTCCCACCCAGCCGCTCTCTCACTTCAAAACCGTCCTCTGGGCAGGTTTTTCTGCGAGGGCAGGATTCCTCTCCAGCTAACAAGGCCCACACAGTGAGGTGTCCTCGAGCTGTCACACCTTTCTCGGCGCCACAGATTGGTGTCCTCACAGTTGTCATACACCCACCAGCAGCCCCTGCACGGTGCCTGTCCAGAAGGCTGCAGGTGGGACCTCTGACACATGCCAGGATGCTTTGTACTTCTTTTTTTTATTTTTTTCCCTTGAATTTCTTTCACTTTAAAAGTTCAATTTCCTGGCAACTCCTTCAGCTCCTGCTGATTTACTGTGTGGGCGAATTTATTGCTGGCAGCAGAGCCCCCCGAGCTCTGCTGGTGCCCGGGGGGTGCTGGGCAGGGCCAGGATGGGTTCCCACGCACGCCTGCCCTTTGGCTGCCGCAGCTCGGTGCCGGGGCTGGCACCGGGGCTGGCACCTGGGCTGGCACCAGGGCTGGCACCGGGGCTGGCACCGGGGATGGCAGTGCTGAACACTGCCGGTGGGTGCCCCGTGCCATCTGAGCAACAGCGGGGGGAGGATGAGGCCACCAGAGGAATTCTCACTGGCAGCTGGGATCAGGACCCGAATCCACCTCCTCGGAGACACGGGGTGACTCTCAGCAGGCACCCTGGTACCCAGCCTCTCCCGCTTGGCAACGAACATCGTTCCAGTGTCCAGCAGCTACTTGGTGCTGAATTACTGTAGATTGTTTGCATTCCACATCCGCAATCCAAATCCAGTGATGGAGCAGTTTCCATACCTACACCCATCAGCACAACACTCGGGGAAGGGAGGGAGGGCTGGTGGGCAGCTGCCCGTCAGAGACCCTGCCCTTCATTTGTCTGCAGCAGCGAGCAGCTCAGCACGGGATTCTCCAGGGGTTTCCATAACATATGAAGGGATTTGATGCCTACCAGGTTACTTTTATGTGTCTACGGGAATAGCTCTCAGAACTGAAATGATTCCCTGCCTCCAGAAGGCTTTGCATAGGATTTGATGATTTCTCTCACCTCGCAGGAGGCGGCTGTGCTCCCGGGCTGGTTGTCGGACACAGCTCCCGGTGGAGGGGGGTTGTTTTCACCTCGCAACAAACAGGAGATGGTGGTTGAAGTACAACGGCCTACCATTCCCTGGGTTCTGTTAAAGGGCAGCTGAAGAGCAGTGCCTTTGTGACAATCGGAGAGGTTTCTCTTGAGCCGATGGAAGATGTGAAGCACTTCCCTGTTAAACAGCGTCAGGCGGTTGTTTCCAGGGTGGTAGCACGGCACGGCAGTGTGTAGAAGATGATGAGCATTTTTGGCAGGATGTGTAATATTTTAGATATTATGAACCCTCAGAGATAGCTTTATAGATAATACCTGCACTCCTGGAGTGACAATTGGAGGACGGATGCTCCGAACAGCTGGGATTTTACCTTCCTATTCCCACTGATTTATTTGGGTGTCTCTGGGCATGCCGCCGAGCGCACTCTTCCTGACTTGTTGAACAAAAATCTGCCTTGATGGAAAACCTCATATGAAAGGAAAGCTGGTACAACATTAGCAGATTTGATCTCATATAAGCATTTGGAATCCCGAGAAATATTAATATAGAGACACTTTGAATTGTCTGTTTTGTTTTCTCTGGATGCAGAGGCAAAAAATTTAAATAGCAAATGTCTGAGTTCACCAAGGAATAATAAATCAACGTGCCAGACAAAATCTCTTTCTTCCCAAAAGCTGTAGGTAGAGCATTTCATATGTTTTACACATCACTAGATGACACCCGTTGAAGTCATTCAGAAGGATGTGGCATTATGCAATATACACTGTAATTTATTTATACGTATTTCCCTTGGTGATGGGTTTCTTAAGAGCCTTTACATAAAGTCTCGATGGTGACTCAGGTAGAAAAGCAAGAGGACAGCTCTGCGGGAGTTGCAGTGAGGGTCCTGGAGGGCACTGCTGGCCCTGGAGCAGGGAGGGGACACCTCTGGGCAGCTGAGGAATCACCCACCCAACAGCCGGGCCGTGGTGGGGAGGTTCGCCAAGGCCAAGGTGAAGTTGGGTCGAGGTGGTTGTATGGAAAAGGCGAGTGAAAGAGGAAGAAGAGGAGGTGCAGAGTGTGTGATGGAGCATGGAAGTCCCGAGTGCCCTGGGGTCCCGGGGTGGTGGTGGCCCAGGGTGCAGGGCTCAGCCACCTCCTCAGATCTGCACAATGCTCTGGAAACGCTGAAGGGAGCTGAGCATCCCTCCCTTGTGACCGCTGAGCCCGGGACTCAGTTCTGGGCCGTTTCGGCTGCTCGTTACCGCGGCCGATGAGCTCGTAACACAGACAATTTGAATGCTTGTCCAGTCCGTGCCACTGTATAAATTATTTTCCAATATTATCCCAGACAGAAATACAGCAGCATATAAGGAAACATGGATGCTTCATACCAGAGGGTCATGATAGATAAAAATGATAATGGGTGCTGTAGTGCCATAATCAAAGTCTAATTGTCTCATTAATTAAGAGCAATATTCGGTTATATATTGGGTCCTAGAGTGATTATGACTCAAATGCCTACTAAAAAGCGTGGATTTATATTCTGGCTTGCAGTTTTCAGCCGGGCAAAGCATTTGGTGGAGGTCAAACAGTTCAATTGCTGCTTTAAAATGCAGTTGAACTTTAGGCATGAATAACCATTGATCCGCCGGACGCCGCAGAGTCGTCACGGCAGCGCTAATTGCTGTCAGCCCGTGTGGGGAAACCTCCTTGCCCCACGGCCACATCCCGGCAACCAGTGGCCATGGAGCTGAGCCAGGGATGAACAACTGAGGAACCCTGAGGGGCCCTGGACCACTCACCCTTCATCTACCCACAAGTTTAAGGCAGTTGTTTAAGTGCCAATACCTAAAATGTCTTGTTCCCCCCCAGTTTTCTGACAATGATCAGGCTAATTTTCAGAAGTTCCCTGCCAAATATGAAGCTCTGGTACCACTGGCTGTTCTGGGGTAATTAGATCAGGATTCAAGCAATTTGCTGTAGGGCCTGAACTCAGATCATCCTTCATACGTCTGTGTGCTAGATCTGTCTTTAAATTAGATTATAATGAGCTTGGCAGCACTATTAATAATACAGCAAATCATGGGAGAGTATGGTTTTATTTCATTGGTATAATGTGCACAATCGTGCTGCTTTCGCTCATGCAGAGTAGGTGACTGCCACAAGTTTCTACCTTTTTAAATCATCAAAATCAAACAGTAGGATACACGAGTTTCTAAAAATTAAAAACACTTGAGCTCCTTTACAGTAATAAAATGGGTTTAACACAGGAAGGTTAATAAATTACTTTGAGACGGTATTACTTAGTTTAAATATTGTCAGGATCTGCCTCTGGAGCTTAATTTATTATAAAATTCTGTGGTTTCTGGTTTTAATAAATGAGCATTTGTGTCACTTCAGTGGGGTGAGGTGGGCCCGGGAGCACCCAGGGGGTGAGGGGAGGTTTTGGGGAGGTTTCCCCACCGTAGGACAACAGGAGGAAGGAGGGGCAATGAAGAAAACCACCACTCTGTGGTTTTGTGACTGTCTCCACCCTTGATGTCCTCTGAACACCCAGAAGGAGTATGGAGAAGCATTCTCCTGCATGTGGCCACCTCAGAGGGTGCACTGCCACAAGGGATATCGCTGGTGAGGATGGGGAGGACAGGGCTGGGGCCGGTTAAAGCATCGCTTATAATGAGGGGCATCAGCTGTTTTGAGAGGACGTGTGTCAGGCTACAGAGGGCTACCGGGGACCTTTCCCAGGGCTCATTAATGAGACTTTTTTGAAATTTTCATTAATTACTTTGGCATAGAAAGAGGGAGTACACTGAGGAAATTTGTTGACGATGCAAAGTGGGGAGATATTGTCATAGAATCATAGAATTGTCTGGGTTTGGAGGGACCTCTCAGATCATGGAGTGCAACCACCAACCCAGCACTGCCCAAACCCACCACTGACCCATGTCCCTCAGCACCACGTCTGCCCAGCTTTGAAATCCCTCCAGGGATGGGGACTCCACCACTGCCCAAGGCTTCACAACCCTTTCCAGGAAGAAATTTTCCCCAATATCCATCCAAAACCTCCCCTGGGGCAACTGGAGGCCGTTTCCTCTTGTCCCATGGCCTGTTCCTTGGGAGAAGAGACCGACCCCCCCTGGCTACCCCCTCCTTTCAAGGAGTTGGAGAGAGTAAGAAGGTCTCCCTTTAGCCTCCTTTTCACCAGGCTTTCCTTCTGACAAAAAATGTCAAAAAGAGAAATAGGACGGAAACAGAAATGTTATTGGTTTCTGTAAAGAACAAATGTAAATTTAAAAAAATCAAGTATTTGGGTGCCATGGCAGACAGAGATCACAACACGCTCTGTTTGCCCCAGGAGGTGGGTGTGGAGCAGTGGTTTTCGGTTGGGTTATGTGTCTGAACTGGGAGAACCTGGAGAGGGAGGAGCTGCAACGGGGTCAGCAAGGATTGAATTTTGACCCAACGGCTGGAGAGAGAGGCTGGAGGTGCCAGGCCTGTTAGTCTGGTGTTTCCAGTGGTCTACAGTGAGGGTCACTGAAGGCTCCATCAGCCTTCAGCTGCCATCCGTTGGTATTATTGCATCTATTGCCACCGGAAACCTCCCCCTTACTAGCTGGAACGACATAAACACCAGCACAAGAGATCTTGCTGTTTCCATTTTCTCACGTACAGGGATAAATATAGATTCAGCGAGGGTGAGAGACAGTAAATTAAAATTCTAAAAGAAAATGTTTCTTTGCAAGTTGTGCTGCTCATCGCTATGAGAAAACATTGAAAGCATCCCATACCAGAGACAGGATACCGGTCCAGACAAATGTGGGACCAGTTGGATGGCAAACAGAAAAGATTCTCACACCTCAAGCACAATTCTGGGCCAGGGCAGGGGAAATCCATCAGCCCCCCACCCCTGGGAGGCATGCGGGGTCGGGCCAGCACAGTGGACCAGCAGCACAGCCCTCGGGCAAGGATGCGGCAGAGCGATGTCCTGGCGCAGGCACAGGGCAGCTTCCAGCTCTGTCCCTGCTCTGCTTTTATCTTACCTTTCATCACGTAGGCAGTAAAAGGATAACTTGGTCTTCCACAGCTTGACCTGAATCTGCGAGACTGGCAGAAGTAAACATCTTCTGATTTCCACTCCGAACAATTTGATATGCAGCTCTGAGAGAGTCTAAAAAAAGAACCCTTTCATCTTTGTTTCCTGAAGTCATTTTTGGGGGGGGGTTTGTTGTTGTTTTTTTTTTTTGTCATATTCTAAATTCATAGATAAAACCCCAGACAATTTTATTGGATTAAGAATGACCACAAACAGCCCGGAGTGTCTCCCCATGACATTAATATGCTCATAATTGATATATTCGTTCTGTGTTTATCTCATGGGGCTGAGATCACTGTACTCACTCTGGTGCAGACGGTCTCTTACATCTCCCTGCACCCTTCCCTGCACAGGTACAGGTTTATCTCTAGTGGCAAAACCCAGCAGAACAGTAATTTTTACTTCTTCCTGGGGAACAAATCCACCCACAGTAGGGAGACAGCAGGTCACCAAAAAGCCAGCAGGTCCCACCACGTGTGAGGGCTGCAGGGTGCTCTCAGGGCCAACCCAAGTATTGACCAGTATTAACGTGAGCTGTTAACTGCAGGCCAGCTGCAGGAGACGTCCATCAGCTCAGTTTTGACAAGTCAATCACTGTATTTAATTAAATGGGAGACTAACCCAGCACAGTGTATGTTTCTTGATGTATTTCCACTTTATTTTCGGAAGTTTGAGAGAGCCTTGGTGCACTTTTCCAACAGTAGCACATCCTTCGCCTGCCCAAAACGGTCCTGAATGGCTGGCAATCCTCTGCCCAGCTGAAAATGTCACGTCCAGCCTCCTCAGGATAAATTAATTACATACCTAAGGAAAAATTATAACTCTGGAGAAAAGAGAAAGTATGATAAAAAGGAGGAAAGTACGATAAAAAAAGTATGATAAAATCAGGATTAAAAGTTCTTAATTCAACTCTGCCAGGCAGGGGGTGGATCTAATTTTCACTTTAAATAGACTCTGGCTCTAGCTTTTATTCTGCTATTTGAGAACAAGAATAATTACTATAGTAACCTCACAGCCTAATAGTACTCACTGCCTGCAGAAGGAATCAACCCTACAATTAGACTTGGGGTGGAACAAGGAACTTCTTCTTACAAGTAAGTGTGTCAATATTTTGTTCGATAGGTAGATTATTATCCCTACTTCAAGGAAGGGAAACTGGGAAGGTAAGTGTGGTTTTTAATTGGCGACATATCTAGCAGGGCATAAAATGAACCTTTTAAAAACACATTATTCCTGGGTTGCTTTGACATGACCCAAGTTAATGGCACATGCATCTTCTCAGTCATAGTTCAGAGTTTAACGCTTTGAAATCAAACTTACCTTGCCCAGGAAATGTTCCTCCTTCCCTTGCTCCCACCAACACCAAACAGGGTTCTGCACACATTGAGGGGTGGGAATACAGCACCCTTGTGAGTTCTCAGCTATATGCAAATATATTACACAACAGAGAAAGCTTCTTCGAAGAACCTGAGAAGAAGATCATGCTCCCAAACATGTGCAGGTGTGATTCACTCATCATCTCCTTCAGGGGGGACTTTCTCTGGGGTGAGAGGACAGAGGGTGCTTCTCCTTCTGTGTCGGGTCCACTGCTGAGATCTGGGTCCAGAGTTCCTCTGGGTGGACATGAACACTCCTCTTGACTGCAAGGAGCTTTGGGGTCACCTCCTCCTCCCTCTAATGAGGGAAGGGTTTGGGGACTGATCACAGTGCCTTCCCTTCCTCGTCGGCGGCAGAACCAAGGACCTGGAGGAGGGGAGGGGAAAGAGCTCCCTTCTCACCTTGCTGGTAATTAATCCTGAGGCAGGAGAGTCTGTTTGCCTGCAACCTTGAACAGTGATTGCAAACGATCACCTAGAGATTGACTTGGGTTGGTTTGGGTTTTTTTTTCTTCTTCTTTTTTCACTCTGTAGTAATTTTCCTGGCTAACTCTGGCAGTTGAAATTACATTTGACTTGAACTGCTTGGATCTCCGTAGTACTGAAAACCAAAGAAAATTAAAGGATAGTGAATTTTGCATAATTTCACTCATACTAAGAATTTCCAATTAGCAGGGCATAAATTGATCCTCTTTGCTTTAATATCTTGGGCTTTTTTCCCCTGCATAAAGATAACAGCTGAGTTTTAATTCATTTTAATTCTATTACCATACATAACCATCATGCGCTGTGATAAGTATCTCTCCTGTACACAAATGCCTTTGAGAACTACCCATCAAGTACTTATTTAACCTCATTGTCGATGGAAATAATAGCATTTGCTGTATGTGTTTATTTTGCCTCATTTATGGAGCAAATTAACTTTTTTACAGAAACACACTGGTATTTCTTTTTCCATTGACATTCTTCCCAGCGAGGCTCCACTTTCTAGGTTGCGCTCCCTGAAGGTTTCCTACATCTCTGTTAGTGTAGGACTAAGCACATCTAACCAGATTTTTATTCTCAGTATTACTATTAAAGATCATTAAAATGTGACAGGAAGTTTTACTGAGGTGAATGGAATTGGATTCTTACTGGAAATGCAGCATATTTAAATTACGATGTGGATGAAAATTCTATCCTTTTTTAAAAAAATGCTCAGTCGCTACATACAAGCATGTGCTGCATTATATATGGTATAGAGGGCTAAAAAGAACAAAAGATTTTTTTATTCTTATCTTCCAGCTCCTTGTGACAGCATTTTTAGGTGTCTTGCTGAAAAATTATGCAAGCTAAACTGAACTACACGAAAGAATCCCATGGTGCGAGCAGATATTTTTTACTATGGGAATAAATCCACTGCAGTTGACAGTAATTATAGACTAATGACAAAAACAAGCCCAAATTTCTCAGGCTAGAGGACATTCGTACCATGACGTGCAGTTGGAGCTTGTCAGGCCATAGGAGGATGACAACCGAAGGTATGATAACTGGGATTTACACCATTCCTCATGCCCAAAGGTGAGGGAACATCCCTGAGCTGTGCCGGGGGTCCGTGAGGTCCCAGTGGGGGTCCTGGCCCCCACCAGCCGTCGTGGCTGACGAGGCTCACTACAGACATCCCATTGAGATGCCACCATGTCCAGCAGAGACCCGAGATACTCAGGTGTCCGAGCAGCAGCGGAGCATGAGAAGATGGTCTGCATGTCCCCTGCATGCCACGACGATGTGAGCCGAGGGCTGGGGGAGAAGGAAGGTCCTTCTGCATCTTTCTCACCAGGAGAAGACTGGCAGGATGCTACTCCATCACCTTGCAACACTCATTGCCCTCGGTGGCTCCTCAGGGGATGCTTTTTTTGAAAGTCCCATCCCTTTCCTTGCAGCCGGGGGGGGATGGCATCGCTGCGGTGCTGGGGGCCACCCGTCAGAAAAAAGAGTTTTTTTCATTTATCGACCTATTCCACTCACATTCAGCAAAGTTCATGTCTGTACTCAGGGAGATTGTCGCCAATCTTCGTGATCAGTAACTTGCAATCATGGCACCAGCCCTTCCCAGCCGCCAAAGGAGCTGATGACAGCAAATTAGTTAATTATAGATCTAATTAAAACATTAATATCTTCCATGTCGGCAGTGGGTGCAGTTGTGTTCTGTCGTCACTGTTATTGCCCCACATGCCTTCCCGCTGCCCCGGGTCTGGGGCCGAAGGGCTCGGCCAGGGACACCCCGTAAATGGGCTGCAGTTTCCACCTTTTGGGAAAGAACGTTTTCCCCGGGGAGCTGGGATTTGCAGCCCGGGTGGGGAAATGGAAAACGCATCTCTGGGGTTTGTGCTGTAGTGGGAAAGGCCTTAACACATAAAAGTAGATTTGAGTTGTACCGAAATAAGACCTATAAACACTCAAATGCAGCTGAAGAAAAGCAGGGTGAATGCATATACTCCGAGCAGGTACAAACCCACCCAAGAGGAGGATTTAATCCAACCAGCACCTTCTGCACCTGGAACTGGGAGAGACTGGGCAAGCGGAATATTTTCTTTTCTGGAGACCAAACCTGTGAAGCCTTGTCTCGGTGCTGTAACTTTTCCTCCCCTTTTCCTCTGAGTTGTCACTGAGGGAAGAGAGAGGAATGTAGGTAAGAACGGAACGTGCCCTTCTCACAACGTGCGTTTTTACCTCTTTTCTCTCCCTACCCGCTCTCCGGGGCTTTTGGAACCACCGCAGGTTTTTTTCCCCCTTTCCATTTAAAATTTGAAAGTTTGAGAAGTTTTTTTTGCTGCAAATAATTAAGCATGTTCATGCATTCTTGGGTCTTCACCTCTTGTCACAGAAAAAACAAAATGGAAAATATAACCATATGGAGGAGGCAGTAATAACAGGATAAAATACTGTTGACCTCTTATCACTTTCACTGGAAATTAGCATTTATTTTTTTTTCTCATTTGATGCACTGTCATTACAAGAGTGTGTGTGTGTTTTAGTATTTTTATTAATAAACATGGTAATTTAACAACCAGGTTAATGGCAGTTTTAATGAGAAAGAATATTAATTGGACAGGCTGGGGGATCTTGGGGCGGCTGCAGCTTTTTTTTTTTTCCTTAGAATCTCACTCACCCTGTCCTCGAAAATACACAGCATATGTGCCAAGGGCTGGGGGCTTGTGTGGATGTTGACAGTGAATGCACACAGCTTGTACTATTTTGTTGCGTTTCGCAGAGCCTTTTGCACAAACGCGGCTCGGTGCCACCCCAGCCACGGGGTTTGCAGATTGCCAGATCTTAAAAGGTTTGCATAAACAGGCGTCTTGCTATTGATAAGACAGACAATGCGGCCATCTGTCTTTCTTCGGCAGCCAAGTGAAAATGACATCAAGTATGGGTCTTGTCGTTTAAACACTAGTGATTTCCCAGCTCTCGTTAGCGGTAATTATTTGGGCTCCGGTGCCGCGGTGTGCCCATCCCGGCGTGGCCGTGCCCCGACTCCCCCGGGAGAAGGGCACTGGGGCTTGGTCCCTCGGCTGTCCCTGGCAGCACACACCCCACCGTTCCTCCTCATCCTCCCCACGACCATGCCCAGCAGCTTCCTCCCACCAGCCCCAGCAGCATCTCCAGAACACTCCAGAAAAGGGGTTGCTGGGAGCAAACAGGAGCGTGGGGCGGTGGCGACCGGCCGGAGTGGGGGTTTTTTGGACTGAAAGCTGAAGGTCAGGTCAGGCTGCATCTCTCCCTGTCCTCGCTCCTCCTGCTCTGCAAACAGCTTCTCTGCCCATTAGCCATCTTGCTCCCCGCACTCGTTTTCCACAAGCTGTGCTAATTGGGCTGGCTGCTGCTCATGAGTGACCCGTGGGACAGGGGGAACACGCTGGTGGCCGGGAGGCACAAACCCCATCCCGGCATTCTGGTCCCTCACCCAGCCCCTTCCACCCTTCATTCACCTCCAAAAGGCAAATAAAGGCAAATAAACCAAACAAACATTCAACCAAACAAACAACCACCAAGCAGATTTTTGGAGTTGATTGTCCTTAAGTGACACCGAGCAGAGAGCAGCGGGGCAGATTTGCCGCTGAGATACTCGGACAGAAAACAGGTTTTTCTCCGGCAGAACAGGAAATCACCAGCTCTTTAAAGCAGTTTGCAAAATGAGCAGATTCATGGTGATTGCGTGATAACAGCCGTTTATACCGTACAGCAGCTCCTGCAATATTGTCTTAATGCTGCCGCCAGAACATCACAGACAATGATGGTGTTTTCAGGCTCTCCATAAATCTTGCACAGCTAATAAAGCAAGACCAAGAATTTACCACATGCACAGCAATTTCAAGCTTGCCTCTGAACTGGTGAGGGCTTTTCTATCATCCCAGCATTGCAGTGCACATGAAATACCAGCACCATGTGTTCAGATGACCCATCATCACACAGGGGACACGGAAAGACCATCCTTCTCCCTCATCCCTCGCTATTAGCTCACCTACATGTTTTGATGTGTAGTTGCAGTAGGTGCATCGTACTGATCACACAATCATGGAGTCTTTTAGGTTGGAAGGGACCTTTCAGATCATTGAGTCAACCATTTATCTGACCCTGACAAAAACCCCCACTGACCCATGTCCCTCAGCACCAAGTCTGCCCGGCTTTGAAATCCCTCCAGGGATGGGGACTCCACCACTGCCCTGGGCAGCCTCTGCCAAGGCTTCACAACCCTTTCCAGGAAGAAATTTTCCCCAATATCCATCCTAAACCTCCCCTGGGGCAACTTAGGACCGTTTCCTCTTGTCCCATGGCACCGTGGTCCCCAGTTGTCCCCTGCTCTTCGGAATGTTCACCAAGCAGAGTGCTGCTGGCAGCCCTTCAAAGGCACATTTTCAGCTCCAGTGCTGATGTTTTTCTTGTTAAGTCCAAAGTAAATCTTATTTTCCCGGTTTTAAATGGTGATATAACTTCTTGGGAGCAGACTCCAGTCTCCCAATATCTTCTAGGACAAAATTCCTTTGTGCTGAAAATCCTTAGAGCAGCAGCTTTATAAAGCTGTAGCCAGTGTGCAGGCGATTACATCTTCGGATAAACAAGAGTAAGTAAATGGATTTCTATGTATATAGCAAAATAAATAAATTACTAAATACAGAACCTGTGAATATGAAAAAAATTGTTAAAAGTAGAGTAAGGTTCTCAAATGATATATTAAGTAAAAAGATTTATCTTTGAACTCCACCTGTTTCCTGAGCTAAGGTGCTGCATTGCTCTGGGGTGCAGAGAACAGGTTCAGGCCGAGCACCCACCACTCCTTGAAAACCTTTGCCAGGACCTTTGCCATGGTCCTACCACTGTGCCACCACCTTCCTTCATGATTCAGCCCAACCATCAGAGGAGGTTGTCTAGAAAAGGGATCTCTTCATTTAACATCTTCATCAGTCCAAAGCTTGATCTGCATCTTCCATTTCTGTGCCCAGCTCCTGAGTCACCTGGGCTGGGGGAGAACAGAGGAAACCACAAACCCTTCTCTTCTTGCCAAGGCCTGGAAATAAAACTGGTGGGGCCAGAAAGAGCAGAAGCTAAAGGGAGTGTGGCCTTCGGCTGGTGGTCACCCCTGGGGATGGAGAGAAGGGGTGCATGTCCCTTGGGTGCTGGGCAGCCATGGTGTCCCCAGTGTCTCTGTGCTCTGCACGGAGGAACAAGATGGAGGACTTGGAAGACAGACCACCACACCCTGGTACCAACCACCCCACACCAAGGCGGGGTGAAGATTTCAGTCTCTGAAGCCACCTGCTGTCTTACATGTCTCTGTTTCTTTACACATGCTCACTTTTCCCTCTGAAATTTGTGTCTTTATGGCATCCTGCTGGTTTCAGACAGGTTTTAGAAGGGGGTGGGTGCTACAATGTGTTTCCATTAACTGACTTTTAAAAGTAATATATGACTTTAATTGCCTAACTCATTCCAAATGGCATAAGAATAAAGGAAATTGTGAACGCAATCAGCTGGAATAGTTTAGTTTACTTCAGCTCTTTTTTTTAATCTTCCACTTTTAACCTGTTCTTTTCCCTTTTGCAAAAGGAAATGGTAAATTAGATTAAGAAAAATCCCTTTGGCCCCACAAGGGTGAGATAAACCCTGTCTCTGTCCCAGCCCCTTCCAAAAACTCAGCTCCCATTAACTGCACTGGGTCTGATGTTTTCAAAAGTGAGGGCTTATGCAAACGCTTCAGACAGTAAGTTGTCAACTGGGAGAGCAAAGTGAGGGCAGGAAAATGTTTGAAACCTTGAAAAGTGTTTCCAGACACCTCATGCAACATCTCAAATGGCAGTTCACGTCCTTGGCGGGGAGTCCCTTGGTTCACATTTCCCACGGTGCGTGGTCCCGCTCGAGGATGGGATGCTGTTGGCTGAGTCCTTTGCTCAGAGACAACTGGTGGTCCACTTTTCACCCTGAAAGAAAATAAATCATCTGGCAAAAGCCACCCCAGAGCCTGCAAAGTGGTGCCAAAAATAGTAAACCAGGATCCAGCACTAGACCAGAGTTCCTGTGAAAACAGGCGAAAGGGAGAGAGAGGAGGAGACGCTGGCACCTGGGGCAGGGAGGGACCAGCCCTGTCATCCACGCCTTGACAAGAAAAAAAGACAGAATTGCTCAATGTTGGCATTATTTTCTGCCCATAAACCAGTAATGTGACCTAAAAAAGTGTGGATGGGGGAAAGGACACAATTTTTTTCTTCCTGAATAGATTTCTGTGCTCTGGGGGAAATTCTCCAGGGCCAGGATGATCAAAACTGGGAGTGTTGTGGCAGCATCAGGGAAATCTCCCAGACCTCTACAAGGACCAACAAAGGCAGAATTTGGACCCTACTTTTGCAGGAGTTCTGCACCAGTGAGTGGTGCAAAGGTGTGGGACATTACCCAGTTACTCTGGGCAGGATCTAGTAATTTTAAGTCAACCAATTGGCAGAAAACACTAATTCCTCTCCGCAATCTCTGCGGTCCCCGTGCTCTGCACTGACAGAAGCCCATGATGGAAACCATGGGTACAAACCCACCTCCCGTCCAAGGACTCGAGAATGGGAGATGCCTGCAATCAGACAATCTATTGGGATTATGTTACAGGTCAATCTTTCCTTCTCATCATGGAAGGTTTTTGTTGACTCTTTGTGAACTAAAGGAAGGGAAAATGATTTAATTACACTGTCGAGGCTTGGGCCAGGTTGGCCAGAGATGAACAACAGATGCTCTCCCCAATGTCTCTCTCCAAGGAAAGGAGAGGGATAAAGAGATTTATGAGTTTAGAAGGAACTAAACTACTTTAATGAAATATTACTGAAATAATAAAGTGAAAATAAGGAAATATATACAGTATACACAAAGAGGAGTAAATAGTATGGAGTCTTCTGGATTCATCCAATGTGAAGCAGATTTATTTCTTTTCAACCTAAAGGAGGTTTTCTTGTTTGGCTACAGAGCTGAAAAAAACTGCTCAAAAGTATTTCAAATCTATTTCTGTTTCTCACCTCTGCTGCAGACCCTACGTATCTCCCAGGCAACCCAGCCATCCTAAAGGAAATATGGAGACAGGAACTTACTTCTCCAAGACACATTTACACTAGTTCACAAATCAGTGGCTTCTTTTCTTTTTCCCGGCAGCAATCCCAGACAAAAGCCATGTTTTCCCAGGCAGAGCCACCCCAGGCAACCCTGGCAGGGAGAATCTGCCGGCGACCTCCTGGCCGAGGTGCAGGAGCACTTTGCCAGCAGAAGCACCAGAAAAATTCACAGCAACAGAAAGTCTTTTGGATACATAAAAAAGGCACGAGAAGCAAAGGCAACTGTTGAAAATAAGTTGGTTTTCTTTTTATCAGGCTCAAATGGGACTTTCTCAGAAATCTGGATTTTAATCCAACAGAGGATCCCCTTCAAAGCTTGGCTTTCTCTGGAGCTACGTTTTCAAAGCAGACTCACAATTACAGCTGATCAGAAGGGAAGAAAGAAGCTTCAAGTGAAATGCCCAGAAAATTAGATTAATCAGAGTTGATAAGAATCAAGTGAGACAATTCTGTAGTGTGAACACAACTGAAAATTGTAAGATAACTGATAAAGTATTCCAATGACAATATCTGATTAAAATAAACAAGTTATTATTTTCACAATAATTTGGTTACCGGTGTCACACTATGCTCTGAATGAGAAAAGACAAAAGCATCTTTGTTATCTAATTACTTTAAAAATCCTATTAACATAACAATTTGATCCGACTGTTTTTGAGATGTCCCTGTTTAGAGCACTCATCCCTACGACAACAGAACTTTTAAAAAATGCTTCAATTACTTTTGGGCAGAACGTCTTTTGAAGGAGATGTCCTGGTATGATATGCAAAAATTTCAAGAATAATTTAAGAGAAAAATAAGCTTTAGAAAATCCTCTAAAAATAGGCCTGAACACAAATGTGAAAAATTCCTTCAAGTCTCAATTACAGAATACGACAGCATGAGGCCCCAAAAATCTCATCTCAGCAAGATGTCAGGTGGAAATGGAGCTTTGGGTATTGCCCAACAGTAAATAACATGGCTTCCCTGTTTCTTAAGTACATGCAAATTAAAGACACCTAACAGTTTCTGTTCTTTTCATTTTTTCACTGAACAATTTCGTGGATAGATATTCCATTGGAAATATAAAATATGTTGATTTAGCACTTTATTTTGAGTATTTCTGAAGTAAAAGTTCAATTTTCTTTTAAAGATTAATCATGTCAACTCTTTTTCCCAGAAAGACAGAAGAAAAGGCCAAAGCAGCAAAATGCAATTTCCAGGCCTTCAAGTACAGATCCTAAAGCTTGTCAGCTTCTTAAAGTGGTACCATCAAATATAATTTACTGTGGAATAAAATTAAGCTGAACTGGAGGTAGAGAGTCTGTGTCCAGCCACAGCCTGGCCAGGAGGGATCGCGCTCGGCTGCTCCTGCCCCTTCGCTCCCGAGTTTGCAGGTGAGAGAAGGAAACACTCGTGTCTTAATTTTATGCCCGAAGCAGTCACTTGCATCCCACTGAAGATGATCATAATGTATATTCTGCCTGTAAAACGTCTTTCTTCTCCTGATGACCTTTTCCACAAATCAGCTCTCATTAATTACTGTCCTGCTTTGAGCGACATGGGATTAATTTCTCTTCAAGTAATTTTACTTTTCAGTAAGCTCTCTTCCAATGCCTGGGAAAACTACACTTTTGGAAGAATGCAGTGTCTGGATTTGTGACAATATTTCCTTTACAGCCAGCTCTGGGGTGCAGGTTCCAAGATCTCAGGGTTTTTGAGCTCCCCGGGTGCGGGGACGAGGAGGAGCGAGACCCGGGCACTCGCTTCAAGCTGCCAGCGGGGTTATTTTATACCGTGTATGACACATTCCAGACAAATTAGGAAGTTTGCTGAGTTTTCCTCTGCTCTGTGGTGGCTGCCACCCTGAGAACTCCCTGCCCCGGTGCCGGAGCCCTGAGCCCTTCCCTCCCTCCCTCGCAGGGTCCCACACTGGCTGTCCCTGCGGGGAGGGCACGGCTTCTGCTGGGGACAGTCCTGGGGTGTTTTATATCAATATCAGCATCAATACTGGTTCTTTAGGGTTATTAATGTTGACTATCTAGTCTTATTCTGTTAAATCTGCTTATATTTCAACCCTTGGATTTCTTTGTTTTTTCCCGATTCCCCTTCCCGGGTCGGGAGGGGCGATCAGGGGAAAGAATGATTGTCTAAACCACATTAAATTGTTCCTCAAACCATAACAATTCCCCTGAGTTACCATGTGATGCAATCATTATTTGCTGGTTTTCAGTCCATGCAGATTATCTATTGTCTGGTCTGTTTTACCAGCCACCAGCAAAGGAGAGTTCAGTTGTTTGTGCTGTCACAGGTGGGAGAGGGGGTGAGGAGGAGAAGACAGGGAGCTGTCGAGCAGTATGTCATCCCTGGGGTGCATTCAGATTGGGAGGCTGGATCCATAGGAATTAAAAATAAAAATGTTTTATTTGTTCTTCAAAGTAGAGGAAGGCTTGTGAAGAAAAAACACAAAATGAAGTGGGAAAATTCCTGTACAATGACCAGGGAAATGCCAGAACACATTAGAAGAAGTTCACCAAGAAAATAAAATAATCTTTGTGTGTATGTTAATATGTGCTAATTCCATGACCTGGGCCTAGGAGTGATTTTGGAGCTGTGTTTGGAAATAGA
>JAHREE010000409.1:403844-437470 GCA_033628505.1 Tringa tobata | reverse complement strand
AGTCCAACCCCCAACCCAGCACTGCCCAAACCCCCACTGACCCATGTCCCTCAGCACCACGTCTGCCCGGCTTTGAAATCCCTCCAGGGATGGGGACTCCACCACTGCCCTGGGCAGCCTCTGCCAAGGCTTCACAACCCTTTCCGGGAAGAAATTGTTCCCAATATCCATCCTAAACCTCCCCTGGCACAACTTGAGGCCATTTCCTCTTGTCCTAAATAAATATCCTCATTTCTGGGGGTGGATGGGTGTAAAAAAAAAAAAAAAAAAACAACCAACACTCTGCTATAAAATTTAACAACTAATGATTGAAAGTAGTATGAGATGGGGAGGTGACACTGCAAAGGGCAGACCCAAGAAGCAGCACGTTGCCATGGTTTTGGGGACGTACAGGGCCTGTGTTACACACCTGGACACGGTGAGTCACCCTCAGCTCCCTGCAGAGCAGGGACAGTTTCATTGTGGTTTGTGTGCTGAGGTAACGATGGGTAATCAAAAAGTACATCAAGAAAAATGAAGGGGGACAGAGAAGGTGGGTCAGTGTTTGACCGTGTTGGGGAAGCTCCCGAGGAGAAGCTGCTCACGTAACTGGTTTCTTCTAAATGGTCATGGAACCTGCTGGAAGGCTCTTGGGTTTTGAGGTCCGGGTTGGGGGTTGCCTGCAGAAGGATGGGATGAGCCATGGCTGCTCCACTGGGGCTGAGGTCGGTCCTGGCCACGGCTGGTTTGCATACACATCTACACTCCTCCAGGAGGCCACTCAACGCTTATGTGGTAAATGTCATCACGCCTTGTTTCAAACTTTTACATCTAAACGTGAGGTTCCCCATTAACCCTGCTCAAAACCCTCGGTACATCTCCCTGCTGCCATGCTCTGCATCTCCGGGACGTTTTCATGCCTCTGCTCCCAGTGATTAATTGCTGTAACCTACACTTTTAAAATGCAAAGGCAATTAGATAAATCTTTTTATGTACACTCCTTTTCATATGAATCAATAGATGTTAAAGTGTCTCTAAAGCCTTATTTATCTTGCGTTAAATCAACTGTAATTGTAAAAACATTTCACAGCATCTGTGATCCAAATGCTGTTGCCTGTTTGATCCTCTCCACTCGCTGCCAGGGTGTGAGGCTCTCGTTCAGGCATAGTTTTAATTTTCATGAGCTTTACGGATGTGCAGCTGTAACGGCTACACAATTAGCCAAGAAACTAGTGAATAGGAGAGGGAAAGCCTGAAAACATGCTTTCTCCACTGCATTTTGAGACCTTAAAAATTTAATTTATTTGTTTGGACTAAGTTCTGAGCCTTGCTTCCTTTTTTTTATTACCTGCCTACTCGGAACAGGAGGGGGACTGAGAACTTTCATTGAGCTGGAGGGTCCCCCTGGGATCCAGTGGCTTCTTTTAAATGTTTTGCCTCTACGTTGTCCTTCACAACCCATGAAGATGGTGAGGCTAAAAAGCCCCCCGCAAACCTAATTCTCATGGTCTTAGAGCAGGAGGGTGCGTTCGTTTCCTATTAGAGCTGTTTAACAGTGCACAGCAACTGCCAGAGATGCTGAAGGGGTCAAGTTGCCCCAGGGGAGGTTTAGGATGGATATTGGGGAACATTTCTTCATGGAAAGGGGTTATCAAGCCTTGGCAGAGGCTGCCCAGGGCAGTGGTGGAGTCCCCATCCCTGGAGGGATTTCAAAGCCGGGCAGACGTGGTGCTGAGGGACATGGGTCAGTGGGGGTTTGGGCAGTGCTGGGTTGAGGGTTGGACTCCGTGGTCTGAAAGGTCCCCTCCAACCAAAACCACTCTGATTCTAAATGTCTCTGCCTGTGAGCTCTTCACCTCTTGCAATGAAGCAGCTGTGTTAAAAATATACCAACCCATTTCTTCCCTTGAAGCAGCATGTGAAAAGCCCCAGCTTACGTGATAGTTTTTTAGAATACTTTTAACCATTTTGCGAAAAAGGGAGTATGTATTGGCTCCGACAGCATTAATCACTGTTGGATGAAAAGATAAACTCTGAGTAATTAGAGTTAACACCCCCATTACAGGCAGGTTAGTGCACAGGACATGTGGGGAGCAGTACAGGGAGAGCCTAAAAGCACTCTGACGGGAGGAGGAGATGAGAAGAACCAACAACTGATGTCCTTGAGCCGGTGAAAAATGGAAATGATGTGGTCATCTTCACTTTGGTTTTTCTCCCCCCAGAATACCATGAATGCACTAATGTGCAGGTACCCCACCAGAGGGTGAACCGGCTCTAAGCCTGGGAAGGAATATTAAGAGCAGGGTGTGAAAGGAATGGCACAAATGTTATTTTATGAGCCTGGCTGTTTGCAGTGCCCGGGGCTGCCCCTTCCCTCCCCCTGTTTCTGCTGGGGGGGCAACCCCGGGGAGCAGCCCTGGGAGCACAGCCAGCAGGGACTGGTTTTGGTAATCCCTGGAAGTCGGTAGATACTGGGACATAAGGAACGATGATTTATAGCACCATCAGCTGTCTCTGGTCTTTTGCCATCTCTGAAAGTGAGGTGTGAAAGTTGGTGAAGGTGGTATTACCCTCAAGACAGAAATGCAAGAGATCTCAGGTAGCTGGGGGGATTTATATGCAGCCAGCTGTTAAACGTGGAAATCTTTGGCAGAGCTGCTGCCCCACAGCTCTATCTATTTGTGCTTTGCATAGTTAATCTTCTCTCCTCCTGCTGGGGGGCTGGTGAAGGCAGTGCAGGACGAGGTGGGCTCTTGGAGGTGGCCGTGCCCCGTGCCCTGTGCCAGCCGCTGCCTCGCTGCCCTGGGGCCTTGCACTCTGCCACCATCACTGCCCTGGGCTCTGCTTTGGTGGCAGCTTCTTAGATAACTTGTAGGTAGGGAAAATGGATTTCCTCTCTTTTTTTTTTTTTCTTTTGGACAGTATTTTAATGCAAAGTATAAGTTCTATTTAAATGTGAGTTTAGTCTGTGTGGCAATGGGTAAAGCCTTGGGAAAATCAAGCAGTAACAAAGTCCTCCTTTGCTTTCCACCCTTCCTTTGCTTTCCATCCCTCTTTCTCTGTGGGGAGGGCTGGGGTTTCAGAAATGACCACAACACTCAATCAATTTGCTAAATTTTGCTGATGATTCTCTGTTGCTCTTCGTTGAGAACCAGAGGGTGTTTCCAAACCAACTGATTAACTCCTGGCCTCCATCCAGCGCTGAGCCTTGGTCTGACCGGTCTCTAGCTTTAGAGAGTCTCCTTTCTCCTACCCCTTAATCACAGGTTTTTTTGTCTTTCAGTCCTTTACAACCTTCCTTGTCCTCTGCAACCGCTGTCTACTTCCTGGCTCTCAGAGTGAGCTTCCTTAGACTCTGAAAGGTGCTTAGTGTGTTTCAAACCTCTTTACTTCCCAAACTTGGCCTGGGGGCTGCGCCTCTGCAGTGAAAATTAATTGCATTATTAATTGCTTTATTGCAATTGCATTATTAATTGCATTATGCATCTGGTCACGATCCACAGTTATTTTATGAAGAGTTACTTTAAAAAAAAAAAAAAAGAAAAGAAAGCCATAAGTTATATTGACCCTCTCTGGGCCGCCATCCAGGAAAGAGTGGACCTACATCTTGCTTCGTCTTTCTCTTCCGATACGTTTGTGGTTCCCAGATCGGGGCGTTTGGGCACCAGGAGCAAAGAAGGGGCAGCAGCGTGGGGCTGGGTGTGAGCCAGCGTGGGGCTGGGCGTGGGGCAGCAGCGTGGGGCTGGGTACGACCAGCGTGCTTCCCTTCGCAGGCTGCTCAGACACGGTGCTGTGCAGGGCTTGTACACCCCCCCTGTTGTTAAGAGGGAATAAATATTGCCGTCTAATATCATGCTTATTTTAGGAAAAATAATATCGTAGATAGGAAATGCACAGCACTACCTAGGGCTTAGCAATGATTGACTCCTTCATGTGACACCTGCAAATTGAAGCATTAAAGATTTTTTTATGAAGATGAGACACAAATAAGGGCTTTGAGGATAAAACTGATGGGCTTATTTTATATACAGCTTTCAAATTCAGATTCATGCGTGTCTTGCTGCCTGCCTGCTCCCACCGAGCGCTCGGAGGCTGGAGCTTCTGCTGGGTGTCCCCAGGTCAGCGTCCCTCCGTGTCCCCACAGCCACCGCGTGGCATCGGCAGGGCTGGGGAAGGTGGGAGGAAGGTGGCAGGTCTCTGCTGAGCAGGCACAGTGGCCGGCAGGGTACAGCCCTCTTGGGAGTCCCTTTGTGCCTGTCTGGGCCTGTTTCTCCCCCTGTCTTTGGGGCTGTAGCCACGAATCTCCCGGGCAATGGCTGGGAGCAGCTGCTGCGTTTGCAGGATGAGCTGACGCACTTGAGCTTGGCTGTTCTCTTGCTTTGGACAGAAGTGAGACAAACATTTCTGTAAACAAAAATTTCCAGTCTATGGAATGGTGTGGTGGTTGTTTTTTGTTTGTGGTTTTTTTTTTTTAAACTCCTTATTTATATACTTCATTTTGCTTATATGGTGACTGCTTGATGCAGCTTTCTAAGATTGGGGTCTAGTATTGATTGCAGCAATACTAGGACATGGGAAGCTTTCAGATAATTTTCATCATATGCTTTTGTAAATACATTGCATGGTATATGTACTATATGCTACACACCTAATCATATTTTTGAAAATTATTCCTGTTTCTTTACATTTCCCTTTTGTCTTCAAGTGTGTTCAGAAATTGTTATACACATATTTTTATACATAGATATAGGTAATAACTTCGATTATTATCAGAATGAGGTTATCATTTTCACATCTTCCTTGATGTTCTTTTCCTGATGAAGGCACATAGGAAGCTCAGTGAATGAATTACATGAAAAAAAATAATTTTCTAAAATGTGCATCAAATGCTTCATTTCGTTACTAGTGAAAACACTTTGTGTTTCCGTGAAAAAGAACACTAACCCAGCTCAGCCAGAAGGTCCAAGCGGCCTTCTTATTAAGCAATTAATGAGCAAATAATTTGTGGTTAATTGTTTACTCCATTTTAACCTGAACAAACCCTTAAATGCCCCTTTGAACATAGTCACTGCTAAAAGTTCCTCAAATCCTTCCTCAAGCACCCGCAGGTCTGGCAGACTAGGAGGTGGCCTGGTTACTGGAAGGTACTGGGTGATTTCTTCCTTTTAATTCAAAGAGAACCATTTGGAAAAAAACCCAAGCCAATCAGGAGAGAGCAGAACAGCCGTGGCTGACGTGGTCTCAGCAGGCACCGCTCACTTGGGAGGGGACAACTTTGGATGCATGGTCTTGAGGACCTTTGCTAGGCTGCACCACGGGAGGAGCTAGCTAAGCTCATAGACCAAGAGGCGGACAATCACGTTGGTAGGACTAAGGTGGTGGTGGCTTCCTCCCTCCTTGGGGGAGACCTTCCCACAACGGGAAGAAGCCCGATAGGGAAATCAGACTGAGAATCCCAAGGATGCTGTAGCTGGTAGCACACAGCAGACCTGCCTGGGGTGCCCTGCTCTGGTGGGAAGTCCCTACATGGAAGACAACTCCCTACACACAGCGCTTTGGAGCAGCTCTTCCATGTTGCTATCACGTTGCTTTGATAACTAATTCTTTGCTTTTAGGAGATTGCCTGGTAACTTTGTACCTCTATCCTTTAAATCCCGCCTGAGTGGGTGGCGAATCCCTGAGCTGATTGGGAACGGGGTAAACGTGCAAGACTTACAGCTTCAGGAGTAACACAGGAGAAAGAGGGACTGAGCTATAACAATAGGAATGTCCTATGCAATTTTTCTATGTCTAATTTGCATGAAGGAGTGACAAGGCCATAAATTATCCAGGCATGACTTTTTAACGTATGGTTTATGGAATTTAGATCATGAATTAAGTGAGAAACCCAGGGCTGGTTTCTCTGCAGTTCAGCCTCTTGGGGGACTTGTGCTTTGCATTATCACATGCAATTGTGTACTTGAGGCAGCTGAGTCTGTTTGCACTCCCAATGTACAGCAAAAATCCCTCAAGTCTGAAATTGGAACCGATAGAAATATCAATGGCTTAAAAAAGCTGCTTAGACGTCTGTGTTTCTCCGTCCAGGATAATAAGAAGGCTCTTGGTAGCAGGAGGGGAATACATGAATACCATGCTCATATATGCTTTAAAAACACAGAACCACAAGGCAGGAAAGCCCTTTGGGTCTCCACCTCTGCTCTGAACGTGCCTCGTCTGGACTGCATTTGCCCGGGTTTCTCCAGTTTATCAGAGATTCTGAAAAATCCTGCTGGATTTCACCCCTCGAGTCCTCCCTGTGCACACAGATAGGTGTTCCCAGGGCAGGAAGCTTCTCCCTGGTGTTTGCTAAAGTGCCAGGTCAAACCGACGTATGGGTGAAAGGGTTTGCATCAGTGATCTTCATTTCATTTTCCCGGTTGATATAACCCCAGTTGCCATTTTTTCCATGTAGTGACCCACACCTGGGATTATCATATGCAGCATCTATTGCTCTGGAGCCAGGCGTCCCTGGAAGTATCTTGGGGTCCCTCTGTATCCATCAGCTGGTGCCATCTGCATCCATGGGATGAAGGTTCTGTCTTCCTCACTGTGGAAGTAGGGATGTGAGGAGGAATGGGTTGCCTGGGGAAGGGGCTGAGGCACCAGCCCTGGAGGTATTTAAAAGCTGGGTTGGCATATGCTTAGGGACATAGGTCAGTGATGGTTTTTATCAGAGTTAGGTTGATGGTTGGACTAGATGATCTTAAAGGTTCCTTCCAACCCCTCCTATGATTCTGTGAAGCAGTTAAAATATTTTTTCTTTTGAAACCAATTCTGAGAAACAGATAATACTTATCTATTCCTAGATTTTTATTGTTTGGGGTCTTTTTTGTGGGTGGTTTTTTTTTTTTTTTTCAAACACACTTGCCAGCTTGCTGCTTTTAGATGTATCTCATTTGGCTGAAAACTTTGGAGGATGCTCGGATGATTCTGCTGATGTTGTCTTAAATGTTCTTGTTAAAAGCTCCCTGTGTGCCATGGAAGTGAAAATGCAAGTTAATCTTGTGAAATGGAAATATTTCACATTTTCCTGAAGTTATGTGCAACTCCCCAAAAGAGTATAGGAAAATAACTGCTCATATTTGAAGAATTGGTTTTTTTCACTTGCTTTGACCCCAAGCCAGCAGTCCAAACTAAGGGAGGAACTTGTTATCCTTTGGGAAGAGGTGTACAGTTTGCTGGGAGTTACTCTCTGGAGCCCTTCCCCTTCCCCCCTGCCTGCGAAGAAGTCGCTGCAGGACTGGGATCCAGGTGGCCAGGTCTCTGTGTCACTGACCTTGACAAGCCCTGCTCAACTTCCTGCAAACTGAAAACAAAATGTATGGTTTTTTTCCCCCCAAAGTGCTATGAAGCCAACTTTAATGTGTACAAACTGTTTTTGGGATCTCAGGAAAACAAGACCTCGTTTGCAGTGGTGCTCCTTTTCTCTTTCCTCACCTGAGGTAGGGAGATAGCAGATTAATGAAGGAGAATCCAGCCCCAACCCATCCTGTCCTAGTGGTCTGGTGGTACCCAGACTCCTCCACTTATGCCCGTAGATACAGGGAGCACCTGGGTTTTTGGAGGAGAAGGAGCACATCCCTCCTCTCTTCCGTCCCTTACTTTTTTCTTTGCTTAGATGTGTTTTTTCCTCGCTGTGTCCCAGTCACCCCATCGCTGCGACCAAGGGCCCGGCCCCCAGGTTTTGCACCATCTGAAGTGGGGGCATCTCCCGGGATGTGCATTTCTGCCAGTTCCCACTTAAAATGGCCGGGAGGTGTTTCCGACAGCCCAGCTGTGGAGGAATCCCTGGCACAGAGACAAGTGAGGAGTGTGTGATTCCTTTTAAAGATATATATTAGTCATCGAGCAAACCCACTTATGGATGAGCAGAAAACAGAAACAGGTTTGCACTTGCCTACCTACAGATCCTTTACGGATGTGTTGTCCTTAATCCATGTGGGAGGGACCATGGAAAACAAAACAAGACAAAACAAAACAACCAGGAAGGCATAGTAATACATCAGAAAGCAAATAATTCATTTACTCTTCTTAGAAATAGATTGGTTTTTTTTTAATAGCTTTTAATTTTGCTTTCAATAAGAAAAACTAATAGTAGCAGTATATGATCATCGACATCATATACTGCTCAAAATCTATACTTGGGGGGGAACAGGGGGGAGAAAGCCATTCCTAGGCTTATATTTTATGTTTAAGATATCCCTTGCTGCTGTTGACGATGAAGCCAGATTATAGCCTCAACCAGCTGCAGGAATATTCTGAGGAGTATAAATTGCTCTGCTTGGTTTAAATTCTTTGGGTTTTATTTTGAACAGTGAGAGCAAACCAGTAACAACCGAACCCTCTGTTCTCTTGCAGAATTTTACTCTATATGAGTCATTCTTGTTTTCCTTCTCCTTCCTCTGAATGTATTGTATAAAATCTTATTTATTTATTTTTACCTCTTGTATCCCTGTGATTATTTTGTAGGGCAGCATTTAATCCTTGAACATGAATAGCGGAGTTATGCAAATTAGGCAGCACAGTTGTACTCCAGCTCTTCTACTTGTGTGTTATAGAAAAGCAGACTGAAAACACTGCAAAACTTTCATATGTTTAAATGTTTTTATTTTCCTTATTTAGCATGCTAATTTTTTGTGGCTAGGAAGACAATTTATTTTAGTGTGGGTTTTTGCTTGGACTGTTTTTTTGGCTGTTTTAGGTCAGTAACCATTACCAGAGTCTACCAGTAGTTACTCGAATTTTTAAAAAACAGATATTGTAAAAGTGTGCCAGGGTTTGCTGGCGGCCTTTGTGGTTATTTGCTGTGAAGTCCTAAGCACTAAGGCAGAATTTACGCGGAGCCACCTCTGCAGGCTGATGGGAAGGCAGAGCTGTCATGGTAGAAACGGGGTGAATAAACTCGCTGAACTCAGCAGCAGGGCAGGGTATTACATCCATCTCAGACACTGGCCGTATGTAGGCGACACAGCAACTTCTTTTCAAATAGACTAACTAACTAATTTTTTCCCTAATTAAAATAATTAAATGGTATTTAATTACAAGACTTCAACTCAGTCTTTGCTACATCTCATTAGCTGATTTATTTGGATAATTGCATACTGTTTCCACCCGTGACGCCGTGCGTAGCGGGAGCAGACCTGGTTCTGAATTTCCTTGCGAGGTGCATCGCTGCGCACACCACGAAGCTGCTGAGCTAAACCAGGAGCTTGAGAGTAAATGCAAGTGTAGGTGATATTTTTCGTTATACAGCCTGCTGCGTGTGTAGCATCCCTACACTTTTTACCTTCTTCATTTGTGTCTGAGCTATATTCAATAATTTTACATGTTTCTGTAGTTATAAACAGTAATTTCAATTTTACCTTCAGCTGTGTGCCAAGGAATAGTGTCCATTTTCTCCCCCTAAAGGCTCGGGGCCAATGTCCTCGCAAATTTTCACACTGCAGAAATGTTCTTTTTGTAGAAATGGGTCTCAGGTGTTGGGAAAGGCATTTCTGCCTGCAGCATCCTGCAAAGGTGTGGGGAGGAAGACCCAGAGCCTGTCCCTTGCTGGAGAGGTGGCTTCTCCAGAGAGCAGAAGTGAGCCTTCTGTTCATTAGAGTCAGTAGAATCTGCTTAGGTGTTGGCAAGAAGTCCCTGGCCATCCCCTTGGGTTGAAGACAAACATTAACAAAGACCCATGACCACAAGGGTCATCTCTTCTGCTGTGCATGTTGGCACAAAGGGGACAAGACTCTGCCACTATCTGTACCTGAGAGATTCATAGAATAGTCAGAGTTTCAAGGGACCTTAAAGATCATCGAGTTCCAACCCCCCTGCCCTGGGCAGGGACACCTTCCACCAGACCAGGTTGCTCAAAGCCCCAACCAGCCTGGCTTTGAACACCTCCAGGGATGGTAGGTAGATTTGAAAGTAGATGTATGAAGGAGGTCATTCTGGAGGACTCTGAGCACTCCTTTTTGTAAGGCTGAGTTGTTTTTAGAAGCTTCCTTGCCCCCATCACTGCTTGACACCAGTATCTCTCCTCTGAGCTTCCTTGCCGTGTTTTCTCTCACAATCCCCCTTCTGTTTTCTTCTGTGCTGTGTACATCACTGAGGATCAAGTCATCCTTTCACAGGTGTATTGCTGTCTCCCTCGTGCTGCATTTTTTCAGGCTGGAAATAATGGGTAAAGTGGAAAGAACTACGCGTGTACACACAGGCGCATTTCTGTTTCCTGTTTTAAAGAATAGGGATTTTTTTCAATACGTTGTGTTTTGAGAAGATAAGGCTGAAGTGCTTGATGAAGGCTTAGAAGGAACCGAGAACTCTAGGATTAAAAATAGCTCAAATGGTCAGGATCAGAGATGGGGAAAATTTTCCACGTGGTCTGTCCAAGTTCTTTGCAGGAAGCTTGAGGAGGGTCAGTTTTAGGTTTTCATCTCACTTATTGGCTGCTCCTCCTGAAAAATTGTTGGCACTGAGTTACTGTGGTTTGTTGGCTCCCCAGGGCCCACGGGTTCAAGGTTTTGGACTGTTATTATATATACTGCACCTCTGCTATTGCTCACCTGTTGCTGTTGGAGAATCTCTTTATCCAAGATGAATTCAAAGTATTAGTGGTGGAGCTCAGATGACCTTTTCTTGGGATTTCCTTGTGTGGACGTTCAGAAATGGAGTCAGTATTTGATTTCCCCCCACCTCTTCCACTATAAAACCTAAAAAATAGAGTCTGTCAGTGCCTCAGCCCCACCAGCACTGAAGCCAGTGTTTCTGGGTGAAACTATGTGCCATCCCAGGTATAAAAAGTTAAGATAAAATATAAATACAAGTGTATGTATATACTTATGTGTGCTTACATGAAAATTGGTATTATCAAAGTTTAAAAAAGTACTGCAAATGGGTAATGAATAAAGACTGCTAGAAAAAGGGTATATTCTGATCTTTTAAGTCTGGTTCTGCTTAAAGTTCATAAAGTGGGAAAGAGATGAAAGATAAATGTCATAGGAAAAGTGTAACCACCCTCAGGGCTTTAAATGATCAAAGCCCTCTCTTGGAAAGTCTGTTGCCAAATTTTGACACTGTGTCACAACTCTTGGTGTCAATCTTCAAGTAAAAACAAAATATTGATGATTTTTTGAGATACTAACAAAATTGTCCAAATCTAGAAAGCAGAAACACAGCTGCTTATTAGGAAGACTTTTTTTCCCTTAAAATATGTATTTTAACTGTCTAGATTGAGTGTTCATTACTGCAGGCAAAATGAAATCTGCACATATTGAATTGCCTCTGGCTAGCAGATGTATTTCTGGGGTACATAATATTTTAAGCAGGTAGCACAGAACAAGTCTGCAAGTCAATCTGTCTACAACTGATCAAGTATTCACAGCACACTTCTAGCTAAATAATTTTAAAGGAAAATTCACTTCCAGTTACTAACAAGCACACAGATAAATTAAAGAAGTGATGTCTATAGCAAAAATGGGAGGTTTACAGTGAGATTACTAATAAAAAATCAAATCTAGCTTGTTAAAAAGATCTCTAGTCTGTGTACCCGCTTGCTAAAAAATCTATCAATTGAGTATATTTTTAATAAGGTTATGGATTTGATGACTAAGAACTGTGGTTTGTAAAGAGTTTTAGTTTCAGCTGACCCAGACTCTGAATCTGAATTTGGTCAAGGTAAGCATTTTGTCTCATTTCACCCTCCGCAGAGTGGGCTGGGTGAAAAATGCTTCTCTTCTGTCAAGGGTTTTAAATTTTTCAAGAAGAAAAGTGTTACAAATGCACCTGTGTTTATGAGGGTAAGCCTTAAATAATGGCTTCTTTCATACGTCATAAGGGCCTTCCTTGAAATAGAGACTAATCCCTCTGTGGTCTGCAGTCCTCCTAAAAGTGCATATCTTCCCCTGATGGCACAAGTCTATTTTTCACAGTGCCTTTGTCAGCATGACTCTGTGCCAGAAACGCAGCTGTGTGTCCTGGTAACTTCAGAAAAGCTCCTGGTTTCCCTGCCTGGGATGTGAACCTGACCCCTTGAGTCTGAATATCATTTGTGAGGCTGAAGAGTGACCCCAATAACCGTGGGGGATATCTCTCAACTCACAGAGGGTAGAAGGAGAGGGGGGAGAAAAGAGAGAGAATGTGCAGCATCTGCTACTGCCTGTGGAGGTGACTCTTCATTTCCCCGTGTTCACATTTGTAAGTTCAGCTCATGGTTCCTTTCCCTGAGTGATCATGTAGAGTGTCTAAGAAGATTTTCTTGAATATTCACCATACCATGAAGATACCATGATCTTCATGGATGGTTGTTGCTTCCACACTCAATTATACAACTTCTACAGGCTTGTATTTTTGAAACCGTTTGACTGCAGCAGTTGGTCTGGAGGTTACAGAAGTAAAGTAGATGATGTTGGAGTGTCTTCTGCTCTCAATTGTGTAATGTATTCCAGGCATCAACCCGATGCAGCAGCAGTGGATGCCATCATCTTCAGAGTTTGCTGCATAAGACAGCAAATTGAAATAATTTGCAAATTGAAATAATTTTCCTTTACAAATTTTCTGCAAGACGTTTGGGTATGTCAAGCACATCCTCATTTAACTTGTTCTCAAACCTCTAGTGATGAGCTTTATTGCTACGATTCATGTGTTGCAGTGGGTATTTGGCGTAAGGTAAAGGGAGCCATCAATTACTCTTCTCTGAACACAAGTGCATTTGAATGTGCAGGCAGAGCTCCTGAGTGTGGCAGAAGAGGGACGGTTGTGTCCTTTTGCAAATTTCTTAGATTCAAGAGGGGGCTAAAATCCAGAGTGAATGAAAATGTCTAGAACTGCCGGTGCCAAAAATCAACTCTTCTGTTCCTCCCCTCCAACTCGGGATATCCTGATGCATTTCTTGTGACTTCTCATTTATTCCAAACTATTCTATAATTCTCTCATTCTGAAGTGGAGGTCATTAGAGAATTGAGCTGCAGATGCACCTTTCTCCTTGGTGAGGAGCTTGTGTCCCCTCCGAACTGTACACACACCCCAGAGGCCACTTGCTCGGGGCAGCTCCTCCTGTGAGCAGTCCCTGGAGCGGCTCAGGCACTGAAACACCAACAGCATCACTTACCAACATAGAGGTTCTCATGCTCGCCACAGCCATGAACATTTCAATACTCAAAATACTTTGGGCATGAAAAAAAGCCATTATTGTTACCATCTGTTATCCAGCTGCATGAAGGCAGTTGAAAAATGTGTGCATTTCAGTTCATTTTAATAAAGATATATTAAAATACTCAGAGGAGACGTGCCTCTAACCTGAAGCAATGCAATAAGCTCTGCAGATAGTTTGTTTTTAAATTTAATTCAAGTGGCTTCAGTATTAGAATGGGTCAACATTAAAGACGTCTAGAGTTATTAATATTTCTGGTAAATATATAAGCTTTTCTGCCTTTATCCACACAGACACCTTATATGAAGACAATCTGTTTCCTAATGCTCTCTTCACCTGATCTGTGAGTGCTCTGCTAAGTACTGATAGCATCAGAGCAGGTAATGAACCTGGCTTCTGAGAGAGAATACTATTTATCATATTGACAAATGCATAGACTTTATGAGTAGGTTTTTGTGTTACTGCACGACAGCAAAAACATCTTGTGGAAGATCTTCTGAATTTTATGCCCGACACTAGAAGTAGATGACTATTAGGGCAATTGGGATGACAGTCCCATTAGTATTTTGAGGGAGTTAGAAATGGAGAAAAACAGGAGCATGGAGACACAGTCAATGTGTTTCAAATGATGGTGTACTAGCAGAGAGTAGCAGAAAACGTGGATTTAGGCTGAGACAGGTTTTTGGTTGGCTAAGAGTCAGAAGAGGTGCACAGAGTCATAGAACGGTTTGGGTTGGAATCACCTTCTTCCAACCCTGAGGCATTTTCCCCTCATGTCCAGATGCTCAAAGTCTTGTTGAGTGACCTCCACCCCTCTGGTGGAGGGTCTGCATTACTTTCCTAAGTCCTGTCCTGAGAGAAGCTTGCTCACTCAGTGCATTGAAGGTCCTTCTGTTCCTCTTGAGAAATGCCCAGAACCTGAAGGATGCTTGAGGAGCCCAGTCTGAGCTCTACACCATCAAAGGGTTCCATTGTCAGGACACATCACAGCTCCAGCTCCCCAGAGCTCACCCAAAATGTGGTGAAGTATTACCACACATCCAGTGACTTGTATAGGACTGGGCACAAGGTCGATGGGTTTCACCATACAACATCCACTGAGGGCCAACACACACCAGAGCATTTCATCTGAACTGTCAGTGCCATGCACCAGGGCATAGAATCACAGAATGCTCTGGGTTGGAAGGGACCTTCCAGACCATGGAGTCCAACCCCCAACCCAGCACTGCCCAAACCCCCACTGACCCATGTCCCTCAGCACCACGTCTGCCCGGCTTTGAAATCCCTCCAGGGATGGGGACTCCACCACTGCCCTGGGCATGCCTAAATACCAGCGCAATGTAGTGTCACCAAGTATGTGTCTATAATCACTTAATTATAACCTTTATTTTCACAGTAAACTAAACTGTTAAACTGTTGTTAATTACAACGTAAAGGCTTTATTGCCAGTATAAATCTGGCTATTATGTAGGCAGTACCTTGCCAAGAGATTATTATCTTTTTTTTTTTTTTTCCCCCCAATGCCTCAAGTACAGATAAGGAGATGTTTGTTTGCCTTCTGAAAGATAGTATTACTGACAAGAAGTCAGTTTTGCAATGCTCCACATAACAAGCAGTTGTTGATCAGTGAAAGGCAAGAGACTAGATTTGAATTTTATGGGATTAATTTCTAGCAGCTAATATTAACTGTGCTACCACATCAGGTCCCAGCTTGTTTGTTCTGATGGCATCCAAGCTGCTTCTGTGGAAAACAATCTGCAACACTATTGTGAAATGATCTGATTTTATTTATTTCTCTATTTTTAATGGTGAAAGAAGTGTTTCTCCGTTCTTCTCTGCATTGTCTTCCCCTGTGCAGCTGCAGAACTTATCCTCATCTGTTTGTACGGTTTCTGCAAAGACTCTCTTCATACTCCACAAAGAAACGTGTTGCTGCAGTGTTCCTTGGAAGGGCTGTCCTGTTACTGTCGAAAATAATACTCAAAATACAGCAAAGTGGTTTGCTCAAAGCTGCTAAGATTCACTTTAGAGTGTCACCAGTGGGAGATCCCTGAGCAGCACGATAAATTGCAGTATTTAGCATTAGGAATCTCAAGGTTTGCCTTTTTTCATCTGGGAGCTGCTGAGGTGGCTCTGGACACCCCGGGTCTCCCTGGACCCACGAGCAGGGGAGGACACGATGCTCGATCCCCTTTGGTCCCTTCAGTCCCTCAACACTCTGGCCAGGGATTGATGCTGCTGTTCTCCTGGCATCCCAGCCTGGGAAAGAAAGGCGCAACAATTAAGATTGAGCAGAACCTAATCCATTCTAATTAGAGGCTGTTATCAGTGTTTACCTCCCCACGGCTCTGCAGAGCCTCCTAAAGAAGACTTCAGGAATTTTGCTCCAGCTGTCACACAGGCGATGTGCTGTGAACCTGGTGCTGAGCAGAGGACGGGGCTCATCCTTCCAAAACAAAGAATAAATTAAAAAAAAAAACAAACAGTTAATTGCAATTCCATATTGATTGCTTTCACTTTATTTATTAGATATCCCTGCAATGATAAAATCAAAGTGCTGAATTGAATACGGTATTGGGCTAAATTCCACTATGTTTAGTTTTGCCACATTTGGGATACTTCTTGAGTAAGGTGCTACATAGTATTACTGAAAAGTTGAAAAGTCTCTCTGATTCTTTCCTAGCTTTTATAGAAATAACCAAAATCACTAGATCAGATTCTTTATTACCTTTTTTTTTTTTGTAAAGCACTTTTGCTGTGTAAGTTCTCCATCAAAGTAAAAGAAATAACTTGTCACTTAGCCTATTGAATGATGGATTTTCAAAATTAATTTTGCCACTTATTCATGTTTGAAATATATATATTGATGCCAAAGATCAAAATCTTTCTGGAATTTGAGGGAGAAAAAAAATCCATTTTGAAATTCACCTGTCAAGCATTCATACCTTGTGGGATCTTGAAGACTTATGAAATTTTAATTTGACATTAACCTAAATGGCACCTGGGAGAGGGCGGGAGCAATCCCCACTGACTCCCAGGGGCGTTTGGGCATCTCTCCTTCATGATTTTGAGAGTGTGGGGTTTTATCCAGGTATCCTCTATCATGGTTGACATCCAAAGGGATATTCAAAAGGATGATCATGTACTCATTATGTTTCAGACAGGAAACGCTTATCACCTAGTAAAACATCTTCTTGATGTCAATCCTGAATTAATGAAAGTGAGAAGATGATTATAGCAAGGTTTTCAAGGAAAGCATGTTTTTCCATTTAGAAATCTCTGGCAAGGATCTCTTGCAAAAAGAGAAATAAGACTGATGGAGTGTAAGGCTAGCAAAAGGTAATGTTGACTCTATGGAAGAAATCCCCATTCACGGTTTCATAATTCAGCTTAGTACATAAGGTTACAGCTAAAAAATATTGTTTGGGATCTGAATAAAATCAAATAAACAAAGTAATAAATAAGTAAAATTAAAATACAATAAATAAAATTAAATAAATAAAGCTGGAAGCTGATGACCTACAGCAAGCTAAATTGGCCAACAGGAATCTTAATGCTTTGAATGTGCTGAAATTCTGTCTGTAGGCAAAACAGTGTCCCACAGTGTTTGTAAGCCAGGGTGATGTACGGCGTGATGCATGCAAACTGTAGGGTCTAATGAGTGCAGTGCACCACCAGCATTTATAACAACTGACCACAATGCCTTTTTTTAACTTAAAATTATTCCATTTTTCCTGTAAGTGCCGCTAAAATTTTGAACTATTTTCATCAAAATGTCTTTTTTTTTTAAAAAAAAAAATCATTTTCCATAAAAGTGCAAGGCACCTCTGTTTTAGGCTGGACCTGCTTTTCATTTCTGTAAATCATTCCCATTGATTTACCCTCTGTACTCTTTGGAAAAGAGATTTTATCTTTTGCACATCTGTAATGCTGGCTGCTGGTAGTCATAGTTGGGCTTAGTGTTTCATAAATATGTTGCAGTGATTGCCTTGTGCTGAGGCTTAGCTACGTATTCACAAATGCTAGATTTAAATGTCTCGTATCAAATGTGCTTGGGATTTGTTCAGCTGAAATATTAAACCACTAAATTTCAGTTTTTAACTGGAATAAGGAGAAAAGTAAGAGGCCTGGGTTTTCTCTGGCCATAAAAATCATAGTTAAACCTTTTTCTTTTCTTCCTGTCACTTTGCTTTGGTATTTATATTTGCTTTTTTTTAGGTAGTACAACACCCTAAATTAAGGGTTGACAGCTTAATTATATGTGATTGATATGCTTATTTTGAGTGAGTTGTTACCAGAATATAAACTGCAAATGCCATTCTCTTTTGCATTTGCTGTTTGCAAGTAGAGACAGGGACGGAATGTGCTCCTGTTCCAGAGCACCCAACGGGCTCCCGCAGGGAGCAGCAATGGGATGGAGCCAGGAGAATCATGGGCAAAGCATCGCACCTGGGGACCTCTTCACCCAGCAGGGTCCCTGCTGTGAGGTACTGTCACTCCTGGAACCAGGATGCTCAGTGTGAGTTGGCCTCGTAGACCTGGCTGTGGGAATTGGGCAGCAGGAGTGGGCTGCTGTCTCCGGAACCCTTAGTGGATCAAACCACCACGGGAGGAGGAAGGCAAGAGTCAGTTCTCTGGCAGGGTCTGGAAGCAGCTTGCTCCTTTCTGAGACATAAACCCAACCCAGCCACAAAACTGCACCATTTCAACCGCAGTCCCAAACAGATACAAAGCCCAAAGGTATGAGCAAACTTCAGCTGACTGAGCGTCACCCAAACCCCTTTAGCTCCTACATCTCTGTATGTTCATGCTCTCTACCCAAATTTGATGAGAAACTCCTAACTTTTGTTAGATGGTAACGACAACACTTTTGCTGAAGAAGAAATGCCACTTCAGAGAAGGGCTGCAACATAATTCCCTAACAGGCTGTGTAATATCTGCAGAGCTTTCCTTAATGCTACTGCTTTAAATTTTTTAACAGTTTGGAGGGGGTCAAATGACTTGGTTGCTTTCAATTTCACTCATGTCTACTTCAAAATTACTGGGTGAAATGCGTGTAATGGCTGCTGTGGCAGAGTTACAGGGATGAAGTTTGGTTTTAAAGTTGATTTGAATGCTCAGCCTGCTCTGAAGGCATGTCACTCCTTTTCCATCTGATGTCACACGTGGGATAATGTTTGTGACACAGGCTTTATCTTCTCCTGGGAGCAGAGGAGCTAACACTGAAATTTTAGGCATCGTTCCTTTTGATAAATGAAGTAGCCCGTAAAAAATGAAGTAACTGCTGCTGAATTGTCAAGACCTTCATGTTTTCAGAGTCTTTCAGAAGGCCTGGAACAAATTTTGGTACCCCATTTGACCTTCCTTCCATCCGTCACAAACACAAGAATGGAACATGTGCCTTCCTCAATAATTCAGGGCAGAGTTAGGATGTTCCTCACTAGAGACCTTTGTCATTGTGCAGAGCTGCTGCAGAGCAGAGGGTGACACAACCTCTGAGACCGACCCGAGTGTGCACTTCCAGACAAGGGCAGTGCTATGCAGAGTCCCACTGCAGATGACACAGCTTAAATCCGGTTTAAAATCTTATATGAAACAGTTTTTGCACTAAAGAGTTTTTTAAACAATATGGTTCTTCCAACAAAAATACATCAAGCGCTTGTTAAGAAAAAAAAAATCTTTGACCAAAAATGCTCAGTTGTCAAAGGGTGCCTTGGATTTCTTTTTCCAAGAACTTCTTCTGTTCATAGATAGCAGCACCACCACTCGCCTACTGACTAAACCGCTGCACGCATAAGGTTAAGACTCCTCTGCTTCATCCTCTTTTGACTGAAATCAGTAACAATATTCTGATTTCCAGACCTGGAGAACCATGTGCAGGCAGGTGTGGTACTTACAGTTCCTGTGTTCTTTATAACAATTGACTTTTGGTGAAATTTGTTTGATGGATTTTCGTTCATCACGTGACTGGGTGGCAGCTGACTACTTGACAGAAGCTTGAATATTAACTTAAATTCCTCTTCTTAGCTCTCAGTTGTACACCAAAACCAGAGCTATTTTTACATTGGGTGCTTAAACTCTTTGTGGAGATGAACTCTCTTCCACTCAACAGGAGGCTTCAAGCACAGACTGGGGTAAAGTTTCTTCAGTTCAATGTAAGAAAATACAGGGACTCTGCAGCTACAAGTACATTCCTCTGGTATTTTTTTTTTCCCCAAGTATATTTAATCATAAGTTTCAGAAGTAATTGGAACTGAATTTGAGGGCTAAAAGATGATGTTTTCTTGAAGCAACATGCAACTAAATTAATGAAAATGCCCATTTTAGATTTCTGGTTGTTTCGGGGTCAGTACTCTTCTCATGCTACCTGCCTTTGTAAATACAGCTTTATTAACAAAGGCTTCTTAGAGAGGGCTGGATAATTGCTTACTCTGTCACTTCATTTCCACACAAACTGAAAATAAACTTAGAAAATATTTCCTACTCAGTGTTAATTATACGACTAAGACAGTAGAAATTTAAGAATTGCAGTCATCTTCAAGTGCGTGTGAAAACATAAGCCTGTTTTATGGTTCTGTTTCTTCCTGTTTTCTTTCTGTTTTCTGTTTCTTCTTTTTGTTTTCTTCCTGTGCGCTAGGAAAGAGTGAAGGAGAACACAATCAGATAACAAAAGGTTTCTCTAAAAATTTAAATAAACCTATATATTGGAAACTGCGGTGGTTAAGAAAACATCTGAAAATACATTAGTGAAATAGTATGTCTATTGAAATTACTGTCCTAGGCTGGCTTCTATTAAAATGCAGGTTTTTTTTTTACTTTTGATTTCAATAAGCACTAAAGATTAGGTTTGTCATTACAGGGATATGTGTATCTCACATAACCTAACAGGCTTTTTTTTTTTTTCTTCTTTCCCAGGTGTCCCAGCGTATCTTAAATTGGGGAGTGCTTCAATACTTCTTTCCTGGTTGAATCGTCTGCTTAACCTGGAAGATAACACGTCCTGGGGGGTGGAAGAAGTGACCCTACTACTGAGAAAAGGAAGGAATGCTTGTTGGATGTCTTCCAATGCCTGGCTCTGAGGAGGGACTCTGGTTCTCTGGGGACATGGGGTGTTCCTCATGACCCCTCATTGGAGAGGGTATTGATGGCCAACAACTCTGGGCACAAGTGAGCTCCTGCACCTGCAAGGTCATGTTTCTTGCCAGGTCTGGCACTCTGAGCATGTCCACAGCATGGAAGGAGCTGATGGATGGAGACTTTCCATCCCAGTTGGTCAACAGCCTGAGGCATGCTACAGCACACAGCTGGAGAGCGCTGGGGTGCACCATCATCCTCCAGGCTTCGTCTGGAAAGGGCGTCTGGTTACTCTGTGATGCTCAGAGGGCCAACATCTCCTGGAGGAATGGACTGGGAGAGGAAACACACGTGGCCCACTACTGGACTGAGAGTGTGGGTGCACAGGCCCTCCTGCCACGCGTGCTGCCTGCACGGATAACGAAGAGGCAAAGAAGGGGAGAGCTGGTCCTTCCCGCCATGTGGTGTGGGATGGTGTTGCTCTGCGCAGGTCACACAAGAACACCAAATCTGCTGCCAGAGGACCACTGTCTGATGGGCTGGCCAGAGTTAAACTGGGAAGGCCACTAAATGGGATGCATCACGGCAAAGACTGTTCAAACCCACAGCAAAGAGGGAAATGTCGGTTCCTGGCTCTGGAGAGGCTGTGTCCTCTGCTTTGCTCCTTCTCCCATCTGAAAGGAGGCGACTGCCACCGTGACTACTTGTGGTAAGGAGGCATATTTTACTTTCTTATACATGAGGTGTTTCAGTAGTGTGTAATGACTGCAGAGAAAAAGAGCACTGGCAGGGCTTTTGGGGAATGCTTTTCTGTCTGTGTGCTGCTTGTGGGCAAACCTCCAGGGCTGTGTGGCTGGTGTAAACCATCGCTACGTGACTGAACCTCCCTGGGTTCTGCTGAGGCCAGTGGCTCTCTGGGAGATCCAGCCCAGGGTTTGACACGGTGGCTGCTCCGTGGCTCCTGCTATAGACCAGTAACGCCAGTGAACAGCACTGGCTTCTACACGGTGCCTCTTGGGATTGGGAAGGGATTGCTCCACTGTTTGCTGGTCTACTGAAAATATACCCCGAGGAAAGGCTGTGTTGTGCCTTGGTAGTCACACGGAATGAAGTTACTGAATAATGTGTCCCTCAAGAGCAACAGTCCCTTCGCATGAGCAGGAACGCGATGATGCGGTCACGTGGTAGGCCTTTGCTGCAGAAAAATGAAATTCATCCTTTAGGACAATCTCCTCTTTTGTGTTTTTTTTTTTTGGTTTGGTTTTTATTTTATTTTTTTTTTTTTTTTATTTAAGAAAAGGGAGAGGAACAACTTGACTTATAACAAAACGGTAAAAAAGATATGCATGCAGCTGGTATACTTTAATAGCGTGAATGAATGAATGAGGGTGTTTTATAGAATTTTTGGGATTGCAAAAAGGGACTCAGTATTTTAATAAAAATACAGGTGTGGCAGGAAACCCCAGGCACAGGTTCTTTGGCTGTAAGTGTATCCAAGCCTGGTACACTTGCGAGAGCTTGTAACAAACAACAATTTGTGAATTTGTTTTTCTTTGAGGAAGGGAAATACTTTGTGGCATTTTATGTCACCTGTTTTTATGGTTGTGTGTTGAAGCAGGGATTTTGCAATCTCTGTGTTTTATCAATACATGCAGTTAACTTTTGTATGTTTCCACTGTTGAATCTTGTTATTTCCTGGTTTTGTGATTTAAGTAATTTTGGTAGCATGATTTAGCAGTATGATACATTTATTTTAGTGTCTTACATTCCTCTTAGATGTTCTTCACTATCGCCCAAGGTTTTGTACCCCATTTAATTACTGTCCTTTCTTTGTCCACCAGCCAGTGTGCCTGAGTATTTGCTCCAGGTGTTTGATTATGCATTAATATGGAATGTTTCATTTATGTAAGAGCAGTATTTTTGTCTACAGCTGAGTCACCTCTTGCATTCATAGAGTCACACTCTTAAAATCTGCAAATTTGCTGGGATCCTAGTTTTGGTTTTGTTGCGCCGTTTTCATTTGATGCACTGTTCTTGGTGGAAATGAGTAGCCTGGTGGAAGCAGAGAGAAATCCTGGTGAACGTTTCTCTTCCTGTACCTGACGGGCTTGGGAGGCCTTTGGCACTGTCATCTCCTCTGGCTTTTGTGTTTTTTCCACATGCATTAATTTCTCTTCTCCTCCACCAGAAGAGTTTGTGTTCTTTCCAGTGATATGGTACATTCTGTTTGAATTTTGACAGTAAACATCTTCATGCCAGTGCATTAGGATTCCTGTACTTGTGGTACATCATAACCTCTGGGAATTGTGTGTGGATGACACATCGTTACTGTTGTACTAGAGGTGTTATTTCAAACCGCTATGACTAATTACTAACAAATGATGAGAATTTGAACATCAATTCCCAGTTTTTGCTCCAGGCAAACCCACTTTTCATAAATCTTCTGTGTTTTGTCTCCTGAAGGTGGTCAAATGCTGCCGGCAGTTGTTGTAGTTGCTCATTCTTCTGCCTTTCCATGTACAGAGGACAGCCACAGTAGGATTTCAATTAAGCATTGAAATTATGTCCCAGATTATTTAAAATAATAATTATTACATTGTTTAAATTAGTTCTTTTGTTGTTGATCCGTTAGACTCTCACATTTGGAACTTATGCACATGCACAAGTAGAATATCTGTGCCTGTATGCCTGGTAATTATATTACTGCTTACAGTTTCTCATTGTCCATGATTTCTTCTTGACTATACTTAGTTCACCTGTGTGTTAGAGTTTACTGTCTGTGCTGTAAGTTCATTCTCCTATTGTGATGCTTTCCAAAAACACTAGTTGTTAAAGCCAGAAATTCTTTCCTAGAGCCCAAGCAGGTTAAGCAAATGCAGAATTTTGTACCTGGAAACACCCATTCTTTGAACATATAGGTGGGAAATTGGAGGCACCACAAGGGGATGTGGTAGTATTGAGACTGCTGTTCTAATATTGATTGCTGTGCTGTGGGTTTATGTACTTCAGAATAAATACCAAAAAGTTTGAAAGATTTAAGAGAAAATATGACAAGGAATGATTCAAGGTCTGAAAAATATGCCTTTATGGTTATATGCTTAAAGGTAAAGGTGAGGAGTTGATCACTGCCTACCAGCAGCTACATGGGAAAGATTTCTGATGGCATCATGACTCTTTAATGAGCAGAGTACAGGGAACAATGGCAGCAGCGAAAATGCCCCAGAAAAATCTTGAAAATGTAGCAGTGACTTACCTAGCAGCATCTTAGATTCTCAGATATACAAGTCCTGTTTATTCATTTTAAATCGAGATTTAATTTCTTTTTGGGCAAGTTTCCCATGACTTTGCATTTGGAGATTGAATTCTTGATGTCTAATAGAGGATAAACTCATGCTGCAGCTTCTCTCTCAACTGGAGCACTAATGGAGTGTCTCTGGTTACTTAATTCATAATGTCGGTAGGAACATATTATCATTTAGACCTTTGTCTTTATGTCAAACGTGATTGAAATCAGTCAACCGTTTTCGAAGCTGTTCACGGTAGATAGACACGCAAATACAAACATGTCTGGTGACATAAGCCTCATTTTCTTAAAAAAAAAAACACAAGAGGATAAAAAATATGCTAAAGCTTAAACAGGTTGATGTAGTAGGTTTTGTGGTGCTGTCGTCAGGCAATTTTATTCATATTTCAGTTTGAAAAACGGTAATTTAAAGAATTCTAGGTAAGCCAACAGAGATGTTCACTTTAGGACTTTAGTATCTGATTCAGTCTTTTAAAGTTCTTCTGATTTTGAATTTAGATTACTTCAAAATATGCAGTTGATCTTTGCCACCTTCAGTAGAAGTCTCCATGTTACACTGGAACAAAGTTTACTAAGATTACGTCTTTTGAATCTCTCTGCACGAAGCGTACGTTCCTGTGTGTACACATGCCTATACGGATAACTTATGCAGGAGAAATAAGAAGTATGGGCATGGGCAAGGTATACTTGTTTGATGAATTAAGCTTATTTTGCAAGTCTACCGTATCCTAGCAGATTGTGGTTCATTTCTTGTGGTTATTTCAATTTATGTGACAGCTACACTATCCTTTTAAAATGCCAGACCGAGGCTGGAGTGTGAATATTCAAAATATGAGCTGTACTGCTTGCTCGAGATTGGTGAGATAAATCATGTTTCATAGTGGTTGGTTTGTGGCTCTGTTTGTTCTACTGTTACATCCCTTCTAAGACAAATTCTTTCATATTCAGGAGGATAATTGGTCTCTGATACTGTGACCGTGAAATTCCATTTCCGTTCTTGACCATAAGCGTGGCCAACGTTGACTTTATTCTCACTGTTTTATTTATGTGTTTTCCCCAATAATGTCATAACTTTATTCTTATTATTGAATCCAAGTGGCTCAGGTGCATTTTCACTGAACAGCCCTGTGAGAAGTGCAGATTGATTTGTCAGGAAAGCGATCAACCTTTCTGATGGCTGGTTGGTGCCCACCTCAGCCACCCCTCCCGGATGCTGAAACCCCCACTGGCAGCCCAAAGAAACCAGTGATATGCAAATATTGTTTCCAGTAGAGCCCAGCAGCGCTGGGATTCAGATGTCAATTATGGAAGCTCTATAAGGCATTTCTTTGTACCGTTGCTCAGAGATTTACAAAGTCATTATCTGGAGATTCCTTGGGTTTTTAATCTTAATACCTGGGGAGAAAACATGCAATCCACACAGACTTCCAATCTGATATTTTATTAACGAGATTAAATGAGTAAGCTAAATTATACATGTAAATCAAATAGAGAACAGAGTATGATAATATGAAGTCACCACATTAATCAGTTTATCAGGTGGGTTTATTTGATATGCTGAGATCAGTGTTCTTCATATCCTCCATCCAGTGTGCTGCATGTAAAAAATAATAATAATAATCCTCTTCCCCTCCCTTTAAAAACTCATTTCATATCATATCACTTCTTCTTTTGCTAGAGGAGAACAGACCTTGTGAATAAGGAAAGAGCATTATGGAAATCTACTTGATTTTAGGAAGCTTGATATTTTCCTGCGAAACATTTTTTGTAAAGAAAGCTGTTACAAAAGCTGGGGAGATAAAGGTGCTCCGGGACAGACTCTGAGCTCAACGGCTCAGAGAATCCCGTTCAGTGCCACGACTGGGGGGCACTGGAAATGGCTCGGTGCCCGACTCCTGCTGCACCCTGGGGGCCTGGCTGGCCTTGGTGCTGCCCTGATCTGCAGAAACGTCAAACGGTGATGGCTCAGAGGAACATTTCCAGGGCATCCAGTACAACCTGTTGCCCAGGGCTGAGGCTGGGTCAGGCTGCTCGGGGTTATGGGCTCACAGAGGTTTCACTGGTAGGGCAGGAGGTACCCAAGGGACCCCAAGCCAGAAGGGCCAACAAGCTTTGCCGGGCAGCTAGAGGTCTTCCAGACCAACAGGAACGGTTGGTGGGGTGTGAGTATAGATCAGAAGAATTTGCTTTGATTAGCCTAAAGAATTAAAGAATAATGCTTTTAGATGAGCAGTTTGAATGTGACAGACTCTTATGTTTCCAGACAAGTAGCGTGTACTTCTGAGTGTACTTTGAAAAGGAAAAACAAAAGATCCCATAATATACTGGAGATGACTGTGTCCCAAAGGAAAGTGTGTGTGTCATACTCTGGGACAGAAAAAAAAAATAAATCATCTTTTATTTTCCTTTTTTTGTTTTCTTGGTCATAAAATAGGGGGTGGGGTCCCCTTATTGCAATAACAAGGATAGGGTTGATTATTGTAATACGGGTGGAAGTTTTTTGCCCTGCCATCAGGTCCACCCCAGGCGTGTTGATCGTCAGACAAGAAAAAGGAGAGTATCCTTACTCTTCCAACCCCCCCTGCTTTGATGTGCCATCCCTGTCCTTCCACCCTGCGAGGCACGGGAGCGTACGGTGCCTTTCTCCCAAGGTCAAAACACTTGCGTGAGATGTCGGAGGTTATTTAGACAAAATGCTCCCTGATGAATAAATGAAATCCTGACATGAAGGAATGATCTGGGCTGCTGAGCACAGATTCACAGACTGTCCACACTTGTTAAGTTCTGACACGTAGCACGTCCTGTCTTTTCCAAGTTATAAGCTCTGACTGTAACAGTGAGGGATCCCAACACAAGCCACTGTAAAATAAAAGTGCCTTGGTTAGGAAATGTGATTTAAAATCTGATACTTTCGGTAATGACTTCTCTGCACATCTCCAGTCTGAAAAATACCAAAGGAACAACTATGGTTTGTTTTATAAGCTCAAAACACGCTGCATATATAATCCTTAGGCTCATAAAATGGTCTTATATTAGCAGCGAGGATACTTGAAAAAATGTTCATGCGTTTTCTTAACACTGAAAAAGCATTTTGTTTATAAGCATTACACCACGCTGTTAAAGTAAGTGCCTTGACTTGTCTCGAGGATAGAAAGCTGTAAATTGATGCACCACAAACTCCAGATTTCCTTCCTCTGCTCTACTTCCAGACCCAACAAGGGGGATATTTCCTCACTGCAGAAAAGTAGGCAGAAGAGTGTGTGTTTCTAGTAAGGCAGGATGCTTGAGTCTTGTCACTTACCATTTTTTTTCTGAAATTTATTTAAAGCTACCCCTTCAGATGGCAAACTCTGCTCTCTACCTTTGTGAATCAAAGAGTTCCAAACAATTAAAAAACCCCATCACTTTTGAGGCATATTGGGAATCTGTGTCTTTGCAGAGCTCTTCAGTCTGCAGCTTCTTGTGGATGTTTTCAAACTGCACTCGCTTGTGTGTCTTAAAATAGGAAAATGTAGGCTGATCACAAGTTGACAGTATTATCTATGTATTTGGCATCAATATTAGCGAGCTTCTGTCATTTGGCAATTATTTCCATGGTATACCATATGGTGAAGAAAATGTTTTCATTCACCCACATATGACTAAACTTTTATTGATAGCCTTGTATCGTGCGCAGCCTTATCCCACCCAGGGCTGGTTGAGCCAACCAAGAACCCAACGACACACGAGCCCTTCTCTCAAGCCACAGGGTCTAGATTTCAGGAGGAGTATCTTGCCTCAGCGCAGCATTTCCACGCTTCTCTTGGGTTAAGAAAGCTGATCTAGGAGGTGCTGGGTCGGTTCTGCTCTTCACTGCCGCCTCTGGGGACAATAAAGAAGAAATTGTTCCACCTTTTTTTTTTCTTTTCCTGTCAAGTTCCTGCTCAAATGATGGACGGAAGGTGGAAATGACTCCTGCCTCCTGACTTTCAGTGCATATCACTGCGCGTGGGGTGTCTGTCTTTCCCCGGCGCTGGGGGGATGCAGCGCAAGTCAAGTCTTCTCAGACGTGTGAGAATCCAGAGGAGTGACATTATGAATGTCTTGTGTCTCAGAAAGGTATAATTAGAACTTGTGTTTTATAAATAGGCACCCATGGATTCGCTCCTCCTTTGAAAATTCTTTATTATATGCATTTTTCTGCTGTCTCATATGGGCTGAGCTCGTTCTGCAGCCTTGTTCTGTCAATTTAAAAACTTGAATAAGGCTACGACTCGAATCTATGGAAATTAGAGTCCATTTGTTCTGGTGCTAATAGAACTCCTGGTTTACAGCTCGTAGGTGCCAGCTTAGATGATAGCACATCGGGATTCTGCTGGTTTTCAAAGTACAGGAAATAATTTTGTGGAGTATTTTACTGAGCACTTCTGTACATAGTCACGTAACAGACTACGCAGAAAATGGAAAATGCATTTTATGGAGATTTCAGCATTTGCTTTCAATCCTATTAGCAAAAAAACCCCACCACAGTGCCATGAATTCTGAAGTTATCTGTGAAAGAGATACTTATTTAAAAGGAAATTTCTGTTGATTTCAATACGTGAACAAATCACGATTTCCATTATTCATATATGAGAGATTTAACAAATAAAAAGTAGATATTGGAAAGGAGACATACAAACTCTTTTTATTTAAAAAAGTTAAAGTGCAGGGCCTGTGCTTCCTGAGATTTCTCCCCTCCTCGCCTTTCCCTGCACCCACCACCCCTTTTCAAATGAAAGTTTCAGGGAATGCATTTTGTGAAGCCTTTTCGTGCTGTAACTGAAGATCCGGTGGGATTGATGTCAATGAGCTCTTTTACATGGCAGTGCTGCAGAACCATCAGAAATTGCTCCTTGAGAACTAAAGCTGACAAATTCCTTGAGTTGTTTGTTCACATCTTGGGCAGCCCGAGACGTGTTTTGAGAACATTGAGCAATGGCTGGGTGCTTCTTGGAAGAGTTGTAGTAATAAAGTGTTGTGCTTATTTATGCGATGTTTTTGCTAAAGGAGAGAAAGGCAGGAAGCAGGTTCATTACAGAATGTTACCTGAGAATGTCAATTACCCGAGAATTCCTAAGGTGATAGAAACATTTCCTTTTTTTTTTTTTTTTGTGGTGGTTTTTTTGTTTTGGTTGGTTTGGTTGGGTTTTTTTGTTTTGTTTATTCTTACAGATTTTCACTTAAAATTCAAAAGCTAGTTTTACCTCTGAGAATGCTTTATTTGTTACCTCTCAGTTTCTACTGTTCTCTACCCATTGTAAAAATGTTTCAAAATTTCAGACTTTTTGTGGAAAACATGACTGAAAATTCAGTGTAGGGAGGTTTTTTTGTTCTTCTTTTGGGTTGTGGGTTTTGTTGTTGTTGTGTCCCATCTGTGTTCCATTGTCCCTCATGTCCTTCTCGCTCTCCCATCCAGTTTAAAATGCCTGTCATCTGTTTAGGAAGCAGAAACAAAGTTTTTGTTGTCAGGGACAGTATCATGACAAATCTCAGGTTGGGGTTCAGGTGCCATGGCTGATGCTAGTAACCAAAGTCATTTGGCAACAAGGTAGAAATACATGTCTCAAAAGCAAACAAATGTATGTATGGAAATTGCCCATTTGATTCTCACAGAGCTCTGTGAAAAGATTTTGATTAGAGCCATTAACAAAATTACAGGACAGAAAACCATCCATCACCGCAGCGTGAAGAACGAAGCGTGAAGTTTTAGAAGGCAAGATGCCTCGAAAATGCTGCTGCTGCTGTGACTGTCGTTGGAAGCTCAAAATCCAACATGCACATTTGCAGCCAATGTTGAAACATGTAGAAATAGACCCAGTTCCTTGAGCAATTCTACCGTTAGCAGTTGGTAAGCACTGTTCAAAGTACACAGAAAAACCACAGAATGGTTTGGGTTGGAAAGGACCTTAAAGACCATCTTGTTCCAGCCCCCCAGAAAAGGAAACTAACTGGAACTCAAGATGTCCAGGAATTAAAAGGAACATGACTAAAATGGAAGAGTTCATGGAATACCACCACCACCAACCATTGTGTCAGTGAGAGGGGTGTCCCTCAGCAGATTATTCCACCAAAGTCCTGTACAGGACAGACAACCTGCCAGGGTGACTATGGCCCATGGGTGGTGTGCTTTTCACCTTGCCTGCTCCTTCTCCCCCTCTGGAACGCTGGCGGTGGGATGCAGACCAAAAGCACCAGTTCTTCAGGTGATCATTCTGGTCGTTGTTCTTCCATATTTTTTCGCTTGATGAGAAAGCAGTTACAGGGGAGTTAGACGCGTGGAAGGAAATGAAGCAAAAAGCCAAGTGTGAAGTTTGTGAATCAGTCTAAAATATTTGTGCAAACTGCTAAATGAATACTCGCAAACAACAAATAATTTTAGCTTTTCTAAATGGCTCTAAACAAAAATATGCAGTTGAATCACAAGAGATATCCCATGGCCTCACTATCACTAAGTTGGAAGTACCTGGCCCTTTCAGGTGAAATCAACGTGCTAAAGTAGCCAAATGCACTTCAGAGTAAAATAGCTAATGTGGCAGATTTCTGCCTCCCCTCCATGAAAACAGTTCCTCTCTGTGTGGACGTGTCTGGTGTCAGATGTTTTTTCTTTTCTTTTTTCTTTTTTCCCTCCCTGCAAGCTTCCTAGGCTTGGGAGGAGGTGGGGAAGATTCAGATGAAAGAATTCAGTCTCTAGAGCAACACTGATTGGCATAACTGCTATTGACTCCTGACCTGCTCTTTTTTTCCATTGATCTGCAAATAGCATGAAAGCCAGGGATATGAATCTAAAAAATGAACAAAACAAAACAGAAGGCTTCATCCTGGTTATTCTTGACTGAGATTTATATGATCTGGCGCAAAATTAATAGAATGTTGATGAAGAAATGTCCTTTGTCCTCCTTATTCAAAGAGGAAAATATTTGATTGTTTGTTAAGGTCAAGTAAAACCAACATCACGTGACTCATTAAAGGTTACAGAGCTCTTCCTAAAATTAGATCTCGACTATGATATCACATCTCTCTCTGGATGATCTGAGTACTTAATGTACCAGAACGTTCAAAGGGCTGCTGACACGAGACAGCTGTGTGAAGTTTTCCACATATAAAACCCTGATTCCCACGTGGTTCCGTGTCTTCCTCCTCCCGCTACCAACGCAATGTGTTTGCAGAAGTTGATTCATAGCTTGGAAAGGGATTTCCCCCAAAGTCTAAGAAATAACACTGGAGATCACAAATGCATTCGTAAATGTTCTGCCTCAAAAAATTGATTGATTTGGCAAATGTTGTCTGACCAGCTGTAACAGAAATATTTTGTGTGCGTGTTACAGGAGGAACCACATTCCACTCTAGACTGCGAGTCTGCAGGAGTAGAGACTGATCCGATGGATCTGGACTCTCCGTTTTTTATTACTATTATTTTTTGGTTATAAAAAGAATGGCAGTAGCTAGTTCGGGCCCATAGCATGGTTGAGATAAAAGGAAGAGTGAAAAGCCTTGAGAAAGAGGTGTGGGCTTTTCAGTTTGGTTTGTTGTTTTCATTTCCCCCGCACAAAATATTTAACGTGAAAAACAGAGAAGTGGGGACTGATTTGGGAAATAGCGGGAGGGTCTATTTTTGCAGCAGAGAGGAAGGATTACAGTGTCTATTCGTTTGGCTAAGCCAAAAGTCTGCTGTTAGCAGTGGGAAGGTAAGGCAATTACCAGCTGTTTTGGCAGAGGAAGAAAACGTCCTGGGAAGAGGAAGGAAGATGAAGCTCTTGTGATGCTCTTCTCAGGGCAATGGGGTGCAAGCCAGGCAAAGGAGATGGCTCTTTCACTGAATGCAGCCTTGGGAGGAAGCAGCGTTGGGAAAAGCGATGGACAGGTCTTCAGGGCCCACTGAAGTAGGGCAGATGCTGGTGTGTGGTTAGTCGTCTGCGTCTTCTCTACAAAACCTTCTCAACGGAGATGTCTCCATGCTTCACTCTTCTGTCTGTTGCTGCTGTTGTGCCGAGGGTGTGTAGATGCAGTTGGGTGGGCGTTTGTTGTCAGGTTGAGCTGGTTGGCTTGTGTGACCAAGCTCCCCTTACACACAGGATTTGGGAGAGCACTCGGAGATCTAAACGCAGGATCTCAGAAGTCCGGTGTTTAGAAAAGGAGGCAAAGGTTTTGGTGACGATATCTGAGAATTGGGGCAGATATATATATATGTATGCAATAGATGTCAATATACCTGAGTGTGTGCATGGGGAGGATAAGACACCACCCTGGGATCCAAAGCAGAGCCATGTTGTATGTTTGGCTGTAAGATAAGCCACTTACATTCCAGTAATCCGACTGGTGGGGGATGCATCAAAGAGGCTGTGGAGTCTCCATCTCTGGAGATATTCAAAAGCTGACTAGACATGGTTCCTAGTTGAAGCTCTAGGAGGCCCTGCTTGAGCAGGGGGGCTGGGCAAGATGACCTCTGAAGGTTCCTGCCGACTTCAACTGTACTGTAACTCTAGATAGTTATAGAAAGTGGCTTTTGAAGCTGTGATATTGCCACAGGTGAAATATCAGAAAAGAAATTCAGACCAAAACCACTGGGTTACTGAGAGTCCCTTTGGACACATTCTGAGGTTGTGGTGTTTGGGGAACCCCTTTGACGCTGCTGACAACAGAATTTGGTGTGTGATGGTGAAAATGATGTCTGAGACCTATGCAGACAGGACAGCTGCAACTGTTTGGCACGTGGTGTTTTGTGGTTGCTCACTGCAAGAAGTGTCTGCAGAGGTCCTGCAGGAGATTATTGTATTTCTTTGAATGTGGGACAGGGACAGTCCGAGATGTGGTGGCTGCACCCGGTATTAATGACTGCCCATCAGGAAGAGGAACTGAGACTGGAGCCTCTCCCCTTGGCCCATTTCAAAACTCGTGGCGTTGCCTCGGAAATATTCCTAACCTTGTTTTTGATACAAGATGTTCAATTTCTGCTTGTGGGAAGTTCCTATTGCCGTGGTCCCAATGGCTGGGCATTGCACGCTACAGCAGCTGCATGTTTGCGAGCGGAGAGAATTGTCTCACTGTGCAGTTGTATTTAATGTTAAAAAAGCCTTACTGTATTATGGTGATAATACTGATGGCAAGCCTTCCACGTCCAGGATTTGTGAGCCAATCTCTCTTTCTCTTCCTCCCTCTCTTTCTGTATCAAGGAAACTCTGTAGTACCACGTGCCGCAGAAGTAGAGGAAGAATTCCCTTTTGTGTACGCTAGAATTTCTTTTGGCAGCTGGAAAGATGTAACGTGAGGGGACGCAGTACAGAAGGGTAGAGCTCGCAGGAGAAGGAATGCAGCCCTATCAAAAGAGCGAGCACTGGTAGTATGGTGATTATTACAGATTTTTTTGCTTGGAACATTCTACTCTCAAATCCTTCTGATGCAAATTGTGAGCAGGAAAAAGAAAAATGGGTGCTCTGTGGCAGCTGATGAAAGGGAATGTGCCGCGGGAAAATGAGTGCGGGCTGTGCCACGGGCTGGCAGCGTGGGGTGGCAGAGCCGCTGTGGAGGAACAATTATGACACTGTGTTGGCCAGATGTGTGTGAATTGCTGTGAGAACCTTCCAAAACTGCCCTTAATGCCACAGCAGGCGTGCGATTCCCCTTACACAACAGCGCATCCCTTATGCAATGCCCCTGGAAGCGACGGGAGGAGAGGGATTCCTGTGGGAGAGCCAGCCTGGTCCCAGAGAGGTGCGACCTCCTGTCCCGTGATGAGCCCTTGGAAAGTGGGTGTTTGGGCAAACACACCGAGCAAATGGGACCCCTCACCTTGTGGTGTTTGGCAGGGGCTGACAACACCTTGAGTGTGTGTTTAACGCGCTGGGGAAGGCCTCAGGAGGTATAAGGCTGCTAATTTTTGTGTGTCTAAAGGGAAATAATCTGCCAATGGTTTTTTTTTTGTTGTTGTTTGTTTTTTTTTTTTCCCACTGCTATTGGTGACTGTAGAATTTAAGGAAGTGGAACTCCTCAAATGTCAGAGTGGCCGACCCCATAATTCAAGAAGGGCTGGCTGGTCCCACGGGAAATCTCAGCAGCTCCCGAGGGAGGGGGGAAGCC
>JAHREE010000409.1:376498-403817 GCA_033628505.1 Tringa tobata | reverse complement strand
TTTTTCGTGTTTCTTGGTGGTTATGGGGGGAGAGCCAGCCTTGCGCCATTAAGGGATGACACGCTTTCCCAGAGCTCTGTTATTGCTTCTCCTAACGAACCTCGCTCGCCCCGTGCCTTCTCGTCAGCCGGAGCAAAATTTGTTTACCAGCAGTCGTGCACCATACTTAATCTACTTGAATCCTTCTTTCTGATTTGGGTTCATTAATCCCCCGGTTTGATTTGATTATTTCCCCCTGCCCTGAGCCTAACTTTTCATTCACGCGTTGCACTTTTGTCGTGATATTGCTACAGCTCGGGAAAAATACGTTTTCCCATTACCTTGAGTGTGATTGCAGTGCGTTGAACCTCCTTGCTCGTGATAAATCTCCCGTTTATTTGGCAGCAGTTTTAAGCAATGAGGTATCTGGCTGTATTATTTTTTGCTGGGGGTGTCGCTCAGGTCTCCAGATTACAAAGTATTTTAGCCATATGCATTTTTAATGATCCCACAATCGGCTGTGAAATACGGCGTGAGGCATTTTCGGGGGGAATCTGGAATGGTTTTATAGCAAGTCAGCCTGCTTCTGGTGTAGTAGCTACCAAAAATACAGTAGATGTCTATGTAGGGCAGCTGACAAGTATTTTTTACGTATCCCTCAATTATAGTCCGTATTTTGAGATCTCCTCGTGCTTTCTGTCTGCAGAACCAGAGAATCAAAGGGAATAAATAAAAGTCTGCTTTATTTGTACTGTTTCAGACTTAATGGTGGCAGGGAAGGTAACTGGGTGAGTTCACGGGCAGTGAAGACAGATACTCAGCCCGCGCTAAACGTCGTGAGGACATAAACAGATACATGTTTAGAACTACCTTAATCAAAAATTGTGGCATTCCTCCGGAGGTTTCCTCCCGCTGGGTTTCAGCCGGAATACGTGCAGTTTTCTAGGCCTGCGACTGTGTGTGGAACACAGTGTGGGTGCAGCTGGACGGGTTACATAAATGAAATCAGAGCTGTAAGATTAAAACGGTACTTGGGGCTCACACGGGAGGGAGAGCGTCTGGTTTTGGGGAGGTGCTGCTAAAGGAAACACAAACACGGGTACCAAACTCGGGAACAAAGCAATTAGAGATGGTGAAACCCTGTGCCTTGCATCTGTTTTACACATTCTTCTTGTTCTATGATTAACTTATTTCATTTCATGTGCCTTCTGTAGGCTTGCTTTCAAATGGGAGTTTGTTTTGTTTTCAGCTCGAAAGGGGAAACGAGGGATGGGTGTAGGGCAGCACTTTTCGAAAGAGCATGTAGGAGATGGGTAGAGCTGTTTATCTCGGGTCTCTCCTTGCTGCTCTTCCTGGATTTTTCCTCACTGGATATTTGCAGCATAAATATATTTCTATATACTTTAAAATAATTGCTATTACTCCCCTCAGTACCGGAAGCTGGTGGTTTATTTAAATACAAACTCCAGTGAGCTGGATAAGCGATTTGGGCGTTAGAAAAGGAGGGTTTTTTTTCCTTCCAGCTGGGTGCTGTCTGAACGTAGCCCTTCTCAGTTACTGGAGGCTGCAGCACCCGGAGTTGCTGTCTGCCGTGGTGCCCAGGCTCTGAGGGCAGGATGGCCACCAGCCCCCGCCGTGGGCACGTGTTGATCCTCCTCCCAGCACCCTCGGGCTTCTCCCCTTTTATCTGTTCTTGGGCAAGGGGGGCTTCAAAACTTCCCTCCGTTGCAAAGGCAGCCCCGTGCTTAAGGCATGGAGCATCCCTGTCCTTAATAATTAATGCCGGGATATGGGAGTAATTCCCTGGGCTTTGAGTCAGCTTTTTCTTGGCTGCAAGAAGATTTGGGTGATTTATGTGCTGTGTGTTTGGGCGGAGGCATCTCCTGACCGAGGGCTCCACTATGGACAGACCCAGGTTTGGGGGGGTGAATAAACGGGGTTACCTGCCCTGAACTGGGGGGAGACTTTTACTTGCGAGTCTTGTTTTGGGCTGAAATACGCGGGAATAAAGCAGGGAGCCTGTTTTAGTGAGTGGGGTGGCGGATCGAGGGAGCCAAGTCCCAGTCCCAGTTCTCACATTAAGTTTTCATTGTCTTTGCTAAAGATGAGGAATAAACTCCCTGAACCCCCGAGGTTTCCCAGTAAAAGCCTCCACGTGTTAACACCAAGTGAAATCAGTGGTACAGCTCCCTCCTTTTAAAATAGTTAATTCATATGAAAGCGTAATTAATCAATTTACATGTGCAGCGTTTCTCAGGTGCTGCAGAAGCAAAGCCATGAGTGTCCCCCTTGCCTGGCCAGTGGCACCCCCCACCTCGCTGTGCCCCACGGGGTGGCCCCGTACTCATCCCCTGGGCCACCGTTTGTTTGGTTTTGGCCAGTGATTGATCCCTGCAGCCCCAACGCTTTCTGTGTCACTGTTTGTTGAAGTTATAAGAAATCATTGCTGTTATATCAGCGATGCAGTACTTTTCTGTGGCAAAAAAATTTTGGGAAAATGCTGATTTTCAGAAGTATAATTCTGCCCTGCATCTTCTCTATATTCTTCCCAGGCAATCAGTTAGGATTTAATGAGAGCACATGAGGAAGAAGAGAGAAAGTTACAAAAACATTACTTTATCACAAGAATAAATAGCTACATTGTAAACTGGTAAAAATATGGGTAGAAATACAGTCTGTGCTTTCAGACCTGGGTTCCTCTGGTGCCCCTTTTCAAGACCCCCTGTACGGGCAGGGGTCCCTGTGGGTTTGCAGCCCATCTGTGGTGCTGGCAGCAGAGGTGGGGATTTCGGAGCAGCAGCGTTTGGGAGGTGACAAAGGCAGGGCAACACGCTCAGGGCAGGGGCTGACTTGTGCCGTGTCCCTTGCTGCAGGAGGGATGGATGCTCAGGGAGGACAAAGGCCACCTCCGCTTGTCGGGGGCAGTTCCCCTGTCCCCTTCCTGCTGGCCATGGGTGGGGAGGGCAGCCGGAGAGCTAGCCATCAGGATTGCAGCCAGGGATGTTCCTGCTTCCAGGAGAAACAAGAGAGAATTCCTCTTTTTCTGTGCTGATATTCATCCAAGTTACAGCCGAGTCCTGTGTGGCCCTCTTGGCTTTATATATCCAAGAAAACAGGTTCCTCCATACCCCAGCGGCAAAAAATCCCCTTAGGTATCTAGATGTACAAACCTGAAGATGATCAAAATGGCTTTCTCTAGCAAGAAAAGTTTATTCTGCATTTCATTTTTCTTAAAGCTCGTGTTAACAAGAGCTAGTTTACCTGACAGTAATTCTATATTGTGTAATCACGGTAAATTAAGTTTGAGAAGTTGGCATTTTTTAAAAAAAAGCCCCAAAAGATTACCACTATGTAATTACAGAGTCATTTATAAACCATGTGCTCTAGAATGTGTAAAATAATGTGAATTCTTCACTGCAAAGAGTTAAACCTTGAGATGGGATCCGTTGGATGGAGGTTTCCAAAAGCCTATTGAAGAGCAGGAGCGGTGGAAGCTGTAGAGCAGGGAACTGATGACAGAGTCAAACCTGGCTGGGAAAACCAGGGACAGGTTCCAGACCAGCCTTGTTAACAGGTAGATTGAACTTCATCTGTGTATTTTTGGCCACAGCAGTCTCTTTTGGCCATTCTATGTGAATTTTGCCTGAGGTTCAGGGCAGCCAAAGTCATCTGAGAAGAGTGATTATACAAGAAGTTTTCTCCTTTTTTTTTTTTTTTTGTCATGGGTCAGGAGGTTTGGAGCGTTTGGGTTTGTTTTCTAAATGTGGAATTCTTCACATGTTGCCTGGCTGCTTCTCTTTCCCCCTCGGAGAGTTCCAGGTCTATGTCATGGGCAGTCACGCTCTCCCCAGCCTCGCGACCTGAGGTGGGTGTCAAACTCTTCGTGTGAACCAACAGCAACAAAGGATGGGCAGCTGCAGGGGAACACAGTCTAGGAGTATGTTTTACTGGTATGTTTTTACTGGTATTAAAAGTTTGGGGCACGTGGCAGCCAGCTGATCTGAAACATCATCCGTCTCTTCCCAGTGGTTGCTTTTAGAGTTATTCAACTTCTTTTCCATAAGTTTTCCCACTGGTGGAAGAAGTTGCCATCTTCTCCTGCTCCCGTGGGGAACGGGACAAGCAGCTCCTGGCGTCCTCCAGTGTCTCTGAGTGTCCTTCTCTGGGAGAGCTGCTGCTTCAGCATGACTTCTGCCTCTCCTGAGAGGTACCGAGCGTTTGGACTGTGACACACGGGGTGGCACAGGAGGCAGGTGAGAGGTTGTGTTGGAGAGATGCTGTTCCTTGTGCAGCACCGATGACTCAGTGCTCCCCCGTGGCTCCCTCCAGCTTCACAGAGATGGCAGTTCTCACCGTTCCCCGGCTGCACATCACCTTCTTCACTCATATTGGAAAATGGGATGCTCCCCGTCTTCCACCATGGCTCTCCTCTGAACGGTGATGGTTCAGGGGAGAGATGTCCACCTAACATTATTTTTCTAATTTAGGTCCCTTTAGGGGTAACAAATGCAGGGTCTCCGAAATCAGTCTGGTTACGGGGATGATCTCCATTTTGGCTGGACAGGTTTGGCAGCAGAAGCCAAAACGGCGTCTCCTGGGGTTCAAACATGCTGACCAAAAGGTCAAAAACCTCCCCTTTCCCGGTAAAGCCCATCAGTGCCTTGCCATGGATGAAGGGGAGTCTGGCCAAACGAAACCTTGCTGGGACCATTTCCAATTCCTCCTTCTGCTTCCCCTGTTTCCTGGAGCTCGAGAATAAAACTACAGCATTATAGTTATCATCATGGATTTTATTTTGTGTGAGCTCCTTGCCAACACTTCCCGAGCTATGGAATCCCATGGATTCCCAAATCGACGGTCCCGTTCTAGCTGCTCTGGTCACAATGGCTGAAGGTGCCTGTGTGGCTTGAACTGTGTCAAGCAGGTCAAGGAGGCTTCATCTCCAAAGCTGTTCAGGTGCTCAGGGGGATGGATGGAGGTGCCTAATTCATATTTAAATTGCCAAGGGGGGCTAGTCACTTTTGGGGATTGGGACCGACTAGCTGGTTTTGCCATCTCTTAGAAGGAGAGCTGCCCTTTGTCACCAGCAGTCTTTGCCAAAGGAGCAACAGTGGGGATGGGAAGTTGTGATGGAAAGCTGGTGACGTATCTGCCAAGTGCCCTCTGTCTGTTGCCATTCCTATTACTGAGAATTGGGCATTTGGAATGAAAGTTTTGCAGTGTGGATAGCAGGTGAATATCAAGTGTATGGAGCACATTTCAATTTTAAGATACTATATATATTCCAGCAGTGCAGCCCCTCTGGTGCACATCCACACGCAGCACTGGATGCGGTTGTGTGCACCCCTGCATAAATGCAGGTAGGTAGGTCTGTGGAGGAACAGGTGGTGGAATAAATATAAAAATTTTCTTCTTTCCTTTATGATTTTAAAAGGTACATTTCTTGACTTCCATACTCTCTTGGTATTCCTGTGCCGTTCAGGATCATAAATTATTTGGCTACATGAAGCTTTGTTCCTCTCCCTCTGCAATGTGACTGTGGAACGTGTAGACATATGTGCACACCCCCTCATAAAATTAAGTTGTTGTTTGGGTAAGGCTTTCACGTTCCAAATCCCTGCCAATTATTAAACAAGCACATTATGGCGCTTGCCTCTTGTCTGTGCAGTAATAATAAATAAATTCAGAGCAAATTAAAATAATTTATCATTTTAAACGATCGCGGATGGTTCAGATGTTATGCAGAGGAACTAACGAAACAAGGAATCAGTAAGGAATGAAAAACAGAGTTTGTTCCAAAGGGCTGTTCTGTTGAGGAAGAAACAGAGATTTAAATTACTTTCCTCTTGTCATCTTGCATAAGAGTTGACTGTAGCCGATATCCCAGGGAAACAAGTCCCAGGGGCTCGGGCTGACTCTTTTCGGGGCCAATCAGCGTCGGGCAGTGCTGGCTCACCCCTGCTCTCCTGGCAGAGACCCGGCCTGATGCTGTGCTTGGAAACTAAAATCCGTGCTGCAGCAGCTCCAGCAGCCGGTCTGGAGACATCTCAGCTCCCTTCAAGGCTGGAGGTGGATGGGCACAGTGGGGCTCACGCTCCTCCCGTGTCCCAGGCTTGTCCCAGGCCACTCCTGCACTGGAAGGCTGTTTCCCATGTTAGTCCTGGCCCTGTCTCAGCTGCCACTCCTGTGCATTCTAACATCCTTTCAACGGATGCTCTCTCTCTCTCACCCCTCCACAATGGGGCTCTCGCCCTTCATGGGAAGGGAATGAGAAGGAGTAGGTGATGCAGAGCATCCCCTCCCTGCTGCTCTCACCACCTGCAGCTCCCCCCGGTGCAGGGAGAGGGGCAGCGGGGCCTGAGGATAAACAGATTTTTCAGGACTTAGAGGGGTTCAAACTAGAGCAGAGTGAAGGTAAGGGCAGGTTGATCTGGGTGGCCACAGCTGTGGATAAATTCAGTGAGGTTTCGCAGGTGACAGCGGCGGCAGCGGACTCATCTGCAATGAGGGAACGCTGCACTAATCAATCAGGTTAATTGATCGTAGCCATCCGCAGGCTGCCAGCTCTATACCTTGCTTCATCTGCAAGTTAAAACGATGCTAAGGCTGAAAGACAAACCTTGTCTCCCATGAGAATGGTGTTCCTCACGAACACCGTGGGGAGAAGTGTTTGTTAAACACCCTCTGCTCAAGCATCGCCTGTTGAGTTGGGGAGGCTGGAGTCCTCTTCAGCTCTGGCTCCCTTTCAGCCTTTGGGCAGAGATTACCAGTACAAAATCCACAAAATTGCCAGAAAAGAAAGTTCCCACTTGGAAGCAGAGGAAGGAACTCCTCAAATTTGCAAAACTTCCGTTTCCTCCAGCTCAACCCAGATGCCAGTCCAAGGCTGATGCTAACTGGGTGATGTGTGTACTTAAGTTTGTAATCACTGGGGCAGTCCCTCCTCAGCCTCTTGTCGGTAGTTGTGTCTCCACCATGCTATCAGCGTGGGGCAGCCATCCTGAGCTCCCACCGCTGAGCCAGCTCTGGAGCAGAGACAGGGAGTGGGGCCGGGGTGACCCTTTGCTGGGGCTCAATAGCTCTGATGGGTGGCTGATATGGGTCATCACACCCTGCACTGCTGGGTGGCTGGTTACTGGTGGTCCATCACACCCCGCATTGCTGGATTGGTAGTTACTGGTGGCCCATTGCACCCCACGTTGCTGGATTGGTGGTTACTGGTGGCCCATCACACCCCACATTGCTGGATTGGTGGTTACTGGTGGCCCATCACAGCCTGTGTTGCTGAGTAGCTGGGTATGGGTGGTCCATCACAGCCTGCATTGCTGGTTGGCTGGTATGGGTGGTCCTTGCACCCTGCATAGCTGTGTGGCTGGTACAGATGGTCCCACTCACCCGTATCCTGCCATACCAGAAGCTATCAGGCGATCTTTATACTTTTTTTTCAAATATTTTTCAACTCAGCAGAAAAGACATTTCTTCCTCTGACTGGATGCACTGCTTTTTCCCAGCATTACAGCTGCCAGAGACCCCGGAGGAGGCTGGGCTCATTAGTGCACCTGCATTTGCATGTAGGTGGATATGTGAAATAGGCCCAATAAGATGTTGAGCCACGGCAGCAGCGTTCCTTGCTGCTCTTTCTGTAGTGCTTTCTGTAGGTACCAGCACATGGAGCCCCTCGGTGCCTGCAGGAGCTGTGGCCGTAGCTCTGGTTTCACACACTGTATTAATTACACCATCTGTAGTGATTCGGTGGTGCCACACACACAAGAGTGACCCACCAGTGAGTTCGGCTCAAGTTTTAATTTTCATACCTGCGAAACTTTTGAAAAACGTAAGATGAAGTCAAACATGCTCCATTTTATAACAGAAAAACAGTCAACTTATTTTAAAAGATTTTCCCTTGGCAACGGCAGACAATCTGGTGGTCAGACAGCCAAACAGCTATCATTAGTCATGCATAATTAAAACAAAGAGAGTATCCAACTGTTAGCAGTAACAGTTTTGTCTTGGAAAAAATCTCATTAGCATACAATACTTCTTGCAGAAAACTCCAGTCGTTTTTCTCATGCAAATACCGATCTAAATGAAGGAGATACTATATATTTATGTATATATGCAGTATTTTTTTCTGTGCTTATGTAAATATGCAGGAATAAGACAACTGTCCGGTTTAGTGCAGCATGTGTGATATGCTGCTAAATTTACATAATGCAGCTCTGTCAAAAGTAGGCAGGAGCCTTATTCCCGCTACAAAACACAGGCATACATAATTTACTGTACAGTTGTACGCCTTTGATATTTCACTGGCTTCATGTTAAAAAATGTTTTCAAACTGAATATAATTCACCAGCATAAAACAGCACCGGGGACTGAAGTCCTCCCTCCAGAGCTACTGCCGTCGGTGGCACGGTCCTGCTGTCAGTGGAGAGCCGAGGGGCACTGGGATGCTCTCAGGCAGGTGAGCGATAGGAACTGGTGGGAAGCAGGACCACCTAAGAGCTATAAATAGCCAGTTAAAGAAGAAAGCAAGGCTTTGAACCCACACTTCTGTTTCCTACAGACTGGAGAGGGGAGTATCTGTAAAGCACAGGTAGGGGCACCCTCTGGCTTTGTCACCAGCCACAGATTGAGTGCACTGAGCTCAGCAAGAATGACATGGAGGACAGTTCTCTCCCAGGAAACCTAATTGAGGAAGGGAAGTGGCAGTTTCAAACCAAGTTCTGGTTGATTTGGTGGGATTAAGGTGTATTTGGTTATGCAAAAGTAGATAGCAGTGACGTCCCACCTCGCCCCGGCAGCAGCCAGCTCCCAGCTCCCTGGGGAGGGGGGTGCCCGCCCAAGGGCTGGCCCAAACCCACTGCACAGACGGGCCCCCGCTGGGTGTCCAGGACTGTGCACGGGGCAGTGGGGAGCTGGTCATTCAGTGTATTTATTTTCTTAACATTTCAGATTCGTGGTGAAAAAGGTTATTTCATCCATCCCTCCACTCCTCCACCCCTCCATCTATCCCTCTAACCCTTCATCCATCCATCCATCTCTCCACTCCTCCACCCCTCCATCTATCCCTCCATCCCTCCAGCTGTCTATCCCTTCATCCCTCCATCCATCCACCTAGTAGCTATTGACTTACAGGAAAATCATTACTTTTTTTCAGCACAGTAGTTGAATTTCTGACTAAAATAATATATAGGCCACATATATGTATCTTTTTACAGACTTAGTGCTGTTGTTTGTTTCGTTTTGTGGGTTTTTTGTTTGTTTTGGGTTTTTTTGTGGGGGGGGGTTGTTTTGTTTTGGGTTTTGGTGTTTTGGTGTGGTTTTTTTTTTTTTTTTTTTTTTTTTGTATTAAAACTGTTAACGTTATGTAGCAGTTGTAGAGGAACATTTGAAATAGACCAGGCTCCTTGCTGCGGTGTGCTGGTATGGCTCCTTCAGTGCCTGCTCTGGAAAGGTGCTTCCTTCAGGCTCGGCTGTGGCTGCCCAGGGTGGAGAAAGGCTGCTCGCTGCGGCTCCAGCAGGGTGATGGTGAGGGTAGATGCTGTGTGAGAACAGGAGAGATTGCTTTGTGCTGCTGTGGAACAAAAAAATTTGCAGTGGTAAATGAAGCAGTATTTACTAATTTTTTTTCCCCCTCTCTTTCTGCTTGGCCATACTGGTTGCCTAGAACTTTGTGTCTAGGGCTTTTTCTTGTCTTTCTCCCCTGTTGTAAAGACGTGGGTCCATGTGCCAGTAGGCTTTGTACCTGGGAGAATAAGGTTCACTGGGACAGCTGAGTGTATTTAAAACCTGAGCAGGTACAACCCTTGTGTGAGAACTCCAATAATTTTTTTAGCAGGGTTTAATAAGCTGCCAGCTGAAGTGCTGAAATAGCTACGGAGGGGTTTTACCTGGGCTTTAATAACACTGGTGGAAGTTTGCAGAGACAACACGTTAGAGCAGCTCCTCCACTTGGGATCAGGAGTGTGGGAACAAGCTGCACCTGCTTGTTCTCCATGATTTTGGGTTTGTTTTAATCCAGGAACGTTTACCCTCTCCTTTCGAAGTGAGAGAGCTGGTAGCAGCAGAAGACCTCTCAGGAAGGGTGCCCCAGTCCCTCCCCAGCGCAGGAGCTGGTCTGAACTTGGGGCAGCTCCTTGAGGGAGCTGAAGGAGTGCAATGGCCTTCAAAACCACTGTTGAGCTCTCCTGGTTCTCAGGTGGACATGGAGTGGGACAGACGGGTACCAGCACGGGAGCAAGGGTGGCTGGGCAGCCTCAGGGTCCCACATTCCCATGGGATGTCCCACATTCCCATGGGATGTCCCACATTCCCATGGGATGTCCCACGCCAGCATTTTCAGAGCATCTTCTAAGGTTTCTTTGTGGTCCCTTGCTAGCCTGGCCAGCTCTCCATAGCTGTGAAGGGTCAGCTGGTGGCTGCTTCTCTGCCGGAAGGTGAAACCCTGTGTAAGATGGGTGGTGGGTGCTCGGTGCGGTGAGGAGATGTGTGGTCAAGCAGGCAGTGCTGCTGGAGCAGGGTGCCAGGCTGCCCAGGACCCAGCCTCTGAGGACGGGTGCTGCCATGGATACCAAGGAGCCAATTTAGTAGTTCATAATGATCAGAAAGCAGTTTAATGAGGGAGGGTGTAACTAAATGCGTTGTGTCTGCCTGTTGTTTGCAACTGCGATGCTACCCACCAGAAACCTTCAGCTTGACACAGGGGCTCCAGACACAACCTTAGCTTTCAGTAAATTGTGGTGTCACTTAATTTTAAAATGGAGCTGTAAAGGCATGATGGAAAAATGAAAATGTTGAATACCACAGCCAATGCTTTGGGTAAGTGGTACGTGGCAGTCTGGGAATAAACACATTTTATGTTTGTGACACAGCTCAAAATAAAGTGTATATTATTACTGAAGTAATTTAATATCAGATCAGATTGTCTGTATCATGTGCTGTGGGAGAGCACGATGGTCGAAAGCTCCCGTGATGGGCGGTGGGTGTGAGGGCTGGAGAGGGGGCCTGGGTGTGAGCAGGGAGCGAGGTCGGTGCCAAGAGCAGCCCTGTCCTCCACAGGGAATGGAGATGGTCGTCACAGCGTTTTGGAACCAGGGAACTGTCCTCAGCCCCTTCCCGGTGGAGGCCTGGGGCAGTCAATGCCTCCACAGCTGCGGCTGCTGCTTTTCTAGCCCTGGACCTGCCAACACTGAGACTCCTCTGGGTGTCTGTGATGCATCTCCTGGGTCCGTGACACATCCCCCAGCCCATGTCCTGGCTCCGTGTCCCTTACCTCAGTGGTGCCCTGCTCGTGCAGTGGGCTCACTGGTTCTCGGGGGAGGCTGCAGGAAGGTACAGGGGAAGCAGACTGGGAAGCCTGAATTAATGGGCTACACTGAGCTGAAGACTCAGCAAGATGTGAAACTGCTCATTTTCTCCAAATTGGCTGAATAAAGGTCAAGAACTTCTTCCTGCCAGTAAGGGAGAGGAGGAGAATAACTCCCATGCCATATGACCCATGGGAGCATGAAGGAGAACAGCCAAGGTTTGGGTGCCTTGGAGGAAGGATGAAAGGATGGATAATTTTCCATGTAGCCTTTTTTGCTGGTTCTAGGAAGCTCAGAACTGAAGACTGCAGAAGCCAGTGATCACAGGGAGCTGTTGGGTTATCCACCGGGAGGGGATGGCAGCCTCACAGGGCTCTGACCCATTTAGACTACAGAGTGTGTGTGGAAGCCTTGGCCTCTGTCAATGTGACCTTCACCCAACGGCCTCCACAAGAGTTGGAGCAGCCTTTTGGTACCCTGTGCTCAGAGGTGGGACTGGCACTTTGATGCTGAGAGAAAAATGTGGAGTTTAACCAAGATAAACATTTAAGTAACACAACTTTCAAAGAGTTCTTTGTTGTGTTTTTTAATTCTAGAAGTTGTGTTGACTCATCTCGGTGTCAGGCCCTCAAATATTGCTTCCGTTAGTGTGTCCTGCTGATTTTCTTGGTTTCTTGAATATAAGTGAAGGTTAACAAGGACTAGGAGTTACAAGACCAGATTTTTCAAATTGATAAGATGCTTTTAGCTTAATTATAAAGAAATTGGGAAGTGGTCCTAGAAGAAGTGTCAACTTAAGTGACAACTTAAACAGTGTCAACGCACTTCGAAGTAAATTACAGATGAGGTGCCCTAGACTCTGAATGCTTAAAGTCTTTAGGAGATTGAATGCAGCTCTCGGTGAAATCCCCAAATAATTTGATATCCTGAGCTGAGGCAACGATGTTTCCAAAGGCGGCGGGAAGGATAGATGTCTTGGCAAAAATAAACAGATAAATAAAACCCCTGTCTTCTGTGTTTGTCTGCTGTGTCACACAGTCTGAAAGGCTGTGGTCTTTCCTGCAGCATAAATGAATCCAGCTTTGTTGAAAGTGTGGTTTCAGAGAGGTAACTCTGTCAGCTCTAAAAGTAATTATTTCAGTTATTCTGTTCCTAACCATCATAATATAGCAGTTTTTAATGAGGGATTTGGATCAGAAGAACTAAATTAGTTAAAAAATTAGCACAACTGTATATGAAGGTCTCAGAAAGGACTTACATTATTAAATTGACTTATTTTAGGATCTATGCTTATGAAGTATTGAGTTAGCTTAGTTACGTACTTTAATGGATATGATGAAAAATCTCACACCAGTGGGAGTTAAAAATGCAGTAGTTTTGCAGCTAGGGTGTTGCTTGAACAATGAAATAATAGATAATAATGCAATAATTAAGATATTTCTTTTTTTCTTTGCTAAATATTTTTGTTTACAAATTTAATATGGTGGTATAATATTAATGAAATTATAGGCTAATACATTTAAAGTATGTATGCACTTATTTTTGCTGTGTTATGTCATAATTATCTTGAATTTATCATAGGAATTAAATCAGTAAACTGGCAAAATCACATACTTTTAAATGTGTTCTATATGTGGAAACGTTTAAGTGTTTTGCTGTCTAGCTACGCCTTTGGGTTCCATCACTGTAAGTTAAATTTTGTTGCAGCATTTCAGGTACCTTTTATGATTGGACTCACCAAGCCACTTCTAATCCCACTCCAGCACTGCATTTCTCCTATAATTTTTGTTCAAGATGGTTATTAAGTAAATGTAAAATTAAATATTAAAAATGTTCCTGAAATGCTGATATAAACAGTGAAAAAAAGAAAGACTGGTTAGTCTAAAGTTTTCTTTCAGGTGTTAAGGGTGTCTCATATCGCGGTTCTATGTGTAAAAAGATTTTTATGTGCCGTGAGCAGTGCCTGTAGGAAGCTGCTGTGACCTTCAAAACCTTGTAAGTGTGGAATAACTGCAAGTGCAAGCCAACTTGCACACCTCTGCTATAGAAATTACCATTAAATTCCTCTCCACAAAGAACATCCCAAACTTTACTGTTCAGGTTACTTTAATCCTTCAGGATTTTTTTTTTTTTTTGTAAGGGCATTTTTGGGTGTTAAATTTATATAATGACTGGAGAAACACAACATACACTGTCCAAATAATCCTGAAAAATTCTTCAGAAGGTGGTGGTGAGTTGAATTATGCCATGCCCCATTAGCTCTGGAAGCCCTTTAGGGCTGTTTCTGGAGAAGGGCGGGCTATGAAGTAAACTGTTGAGTTGACAATTTAACTCTAGAAGTCAGATGATGAGCACGCTGTCCCAACCTATACGTGACCATCAACCCTTCAGAATTTTGGAAACCCACGTTGCTTATTAGAAAAAAATGAGAACTTCCCAAGTTATCACCCAGCAGCCCCATGTCTGGCTGCTGCAGGGACCTGCCGCCGGCTCCACACTGGGTGGGCATGCAAGGTGGAGCCAGGTCAGGCATTATAGTTGTTTCTGGATAATTACTTAAACATACTCAATTAAGTATTCCAAGTCCTCTGTATAAAGCAGTGTCTCCAGTTCTTACCTGAAAGACCTTCTGCTATTGGTGGACTCTGTTTACTTTCTGCAATATTAATGTATGAGAAAATTTTGTGTATAGAATCATGGAGTCACAGAATGGTGTGGGTTGGAAGGGACCCTTCAGATCATGGAGTCCAACCCCCAACCCAGCACTGCCCAAACCCCCACTGACCCATGTCCCTCAGCACCACGTCTGCCCGGCTTTGAAATCCCTCCAGGGATGGGGACTCCACCACTGCCCTGGGCAGCCTCTGCCAAGGCTTCACAACCCTTTCCAGGAAGAAATTTTTCCTGTTACCCATCCTAAACCTCCCCCATGTATGTATATTTGTATATATACGCATATATTTTTAAAAAGTATGAAATTTGTGGTACTCCACTTCTGCAGTGGTCCAGCTGCTCCTCACTTCACTCTGATGGGCACGTGGGGCCCAGAGCTTCTCACCCAGATCCAGAACATCACCCACCTCACCCCATGCACCAGCAAAGCCCCACTGGGAAAACCACAGGTAGAGGATCCACAGGCACGAAAAGCAGGAAGTCTTTTACATATTTTTCTCTGTAGTTGGTGAAATTTGCTTTTCTGCCCACACTCTGTGGACAGGTGGTTGGGGGGATGAAAATCAGGGGAGAGGGGAGAAGCTGGTGGGGAGATGTGCCGTGGTGGAGGAGCAGGTCAGCGCTTCACAGGTGTGGTGCTTTGGCCACATCCACAGGAGGCCGGGTGAGGAGTGAATATGTTATGAAAGTGGCCTAATTATGATAAGCAATTTTTCCCCCCGGCTGGAACAATTGGACTAGAAAATTGTACTAAACTTTGCATTCCGAGACTATTAAATAGCGAGGAAGAGAGAACAAAATATATCTTTTGTCACAGCTACTCTTTTTTTGTTGTTGTTATTTTTTTTTTTAAGTATAGAGTCTTGCATGTGGCTGGAAACTAGTTAAAAATTAATTTAATTAATTGGATTTCATTTGTGACTCTTTTTTTACCTGCATAAACCTTCTTTCTGTTACATTTGTGGTAGTAGGAAGGTGTATGTGTTAAAGATAGAACACAGCCTGCAAATTAAATTCGGATAACGCGGTGATTTGGGCTGCCCCGGGCTGGGGGGGTGCGATGGGCTGAGTAGAACCGTCTGGGGAAGTGAAGGTGTGAAGGGGCAAGGGCAGAGGAAGAGGAGGGAAGGTATTGTGAGGCCCCCGGAGCCTGGAAATGTGCATCTCTGAAACGCCAAAACCTGTTCAAAATTTAAAATTAAACTTGGGGTGCGGGTGTGGAGGGGAGAGGATCCGAGAGTCTTTGGCATAGATGTTTTCTGATATTGGTCTGCGCTGGTTTTTGTCTTCCTCTTTCATGTGTTATTTCCACATATCCGATCGTGTTTTGGTTTTTTTGTCTCCAACACATTTGCGATTAATTCCCACTGATGTTATCGATGGGTAATGGATTTAAAATAGATCTTGGTTTGGGAAGTGTAAGGAGCACTTTCTGTGATATCCATCTCATCGAGTGCAGCAGTTTGTGTAAATAGCTCAAGTTAACATGCATTCTTTGATAAATAACAATAAGGCTTAAGCGATAATATAAATAATTAATCCCTTGGGATGCCTGGCCTTTCTATCCATAGATAACCGGCACACCAGAGCAGTTTTACTGCCTGCGTGTTATTTCTTCCTGTACCTATGGCCTTCTCTCCCCAGCAGTTCTTCACCTTTCCCTCCCTCCCATCTATTTCAGCATTAATGTTTGCTGCAGTGAAGCTGTTCGTGCTCAGGGAACACATTATTCTGTTTATGAAAATAGTAATAACCCTGAACACCATGTATGTATTTGGGGCTTAATTCAAATAACTCTTGAAACATCACATTTCCAAAGGACTGTGCAGATTCTTGCTTTTTTTTTTTTATATATTATCTAGATAAAGTAAACAGTGAAGGAGAAGATTTTATCCAACGCAATTTATTTTTAATTCAAATACGCTTCTGGAATGGCTGTCTGGAAAAGCATACTTTTTAATATTTTGGACACATCCAAATACATTTTCTTTTTATACGATTAAGCAAGTGAGTGATGAGAAGGAATATTGTTTTGAAGTGAAAATAACACTAGTGTAGGGCAGTGGACTGTAATGTTCAGGGTGGTTTGGTGCGTGTATCTCTGTGGCTTGAGGAGGCTGGAGCTCATGAAAGAGGGAGGTCAGTGGGAGGAGACACTCAGGGTCATGCATGGACACCGATGGTGTTTTGATGTCGGATATACGGATAGTTGACCTGCTTATTACAGTGACAGTGAATCGGGAGCAGAACCCGCACTTTTAGTGAGATCACAGTTCAAGATAAAATATTTTGGGATGCAGTGCTTAGACTTCTAAGGGCATAAACCAGACCTAATCACCCAACAAAACATTGGCGTAAAGCTTCAGATGTCCACTCGCTGCAAGGGTGTTTGAAATTCCTGTGATTCTTCCTGATGAGACCAGGGAGAAGTGGAGTAAGCTTAGATTGTTAACATTTTTTGCAAAATTTTTGAATTCTTAGATAGAAGATAATATGTGGTAAATAGCACAAAGTGATGTTCCTTTTTTTATAGTAGCAAGTGATGTGCAGTATTTACTGTTGATCAAAGTTGATGTTACCTGGAATAGAGTTTCTGTGCAAACGTTTGCTGTCTTTGGGGAGGACTTGACACGTTATTCATAAGTTAGAAGGAGATAAATTACAATATCCAAAGCACATCTGCTAGTAAAAAGTTTGACTGGGTGCAGAAGAACAATACAAATACATTCATAGGAGAATAAAGGATTTTTTTTTCTGGTTTAGAGTATTAATTTGACTACATACTTATGGTATTTAATAATACGCATCTATACATGTGTGATGGCAGAATCAAGAATGTTCTTTCTTTTGCTTCTTCTGGAGGAGAATTGGTAATCTTCATCTAAAATCACAACAGGAATTCAGCACACTGATTACTGGAGTCGTGAACCCTCTTACGAAGTTACGGCATCTTGTACATCGGTTGGCGTAATCAGTTGATAATAAAGAGCTCCACTCAATTAGCAAAATAAGTGCCGTTGGCAGTACTGAAGTATAATTTTGGCCATTTTTAATAGGTGATGCCTTCGTAGGGCGGGCTGTAGTTATTAGCAGATAATAAGTCTTGGGAAGAAGCGGTATCAGGAACGTGCCGCTGGTTATTCCCACGGACACTTACCCCTGCCCAGGGTCAGCAATGCCTGGGGGCGATGGAGCTGAACCCCAACTGGGGTGATGGGGTGAGATGTGGTGTCTGGGGGGGATTTCCTGCTTACACCTTCATTTCCTGCAGAAACAGGCACTTCCTGCCATTCTCTTCTTGTAAGAATCATGTGCTTATAGACTTTTGTTTTTTTTTTAGCTGGTTTGGTTTGGGGTTTCTTGGTTTACTTTTTTTTGAGGGTTGGTTTGGTGGGTTTTTGTTGTGTTGTTTTGGTTTTTTTAGTTTGTTTTTGTTTGTTTGTTTGTTTTTGTTCTGGCAGCAGTGTATAATATTTCAGATTAAAAGCTATTTTCTGAAAATATTTACTCCAGCTGCCTCCCTGCCCCCAGCAGACACACGTGGAGCTTCCCTGTCTAGCAAAGCTTTATGATATTGTCATTAGGAACTTGGGGCTGGGGGGAGCCGTACTTTCTAGCATTCATTTGTCTTTAACAAAAAGTAGATGGTTCCTGTAACGGTTCCAAAAACATTTTCACTAGCGAAGAAGTTCTTTAAATAGTACTCACTGAGTGAAGCTGCTAATTTGCATGACAGCTTGATTAAACGTAACCTGGTTCCACACTTAATTTATTTTGAAAGTGTCCAACATTTCCATTCCATCCCATTAATTTTAAATTAGTGGACTAGCTTGATTAGATTATTTAAGAAAAAAAGGTAATTTTATTATCTTAATTTGTGTAAGTTCAATCCATACTGTAACGTCGTCTCAAAGTGGTTATAAATAACAAAACTGTTTGCGCCAGCGTAAAGATCTATTGAACCTGTTCGGGTGATGCACAATGAAGTGAAGAATTAAGTTTTTAATGATCGTTTTTAACTTCAGCAGAAGTTGGGTTGCAAATTTGGCTCCATATTACAATAGACGTTCCTGAGGACATTGGTTTGGGAAGAAATGAACCCGAAAAGATAATACTTAAGAGTGCGTTTTACACAGGTCTTCAAGGGGACTCGATTTTCAACAGAAAGTGTTGTTTCAGCTACTAGAAGTGCTTTTGGAGCTGTTTTTTAATTGTTTTGAGCAATTAATGATACAGATACAAGTTAGTGTCTTTACGACACTATATGAAGTGCCAAAAGGATGTTTTAATGAGTGTGGCAGTGAGCACTTTTCCTAGATAAAGATTATATTAGACATCCTAAAATACATTCTGATCACTGGTTAAAATGTTATGGACATTATTAGTGTCTCAGCACAAGAACAAATATGTATTCCTTATAAAATATTCTTTCAGAGTATTGGGAAGAGCAGAGAAGTTCCAGTTTGCAGTATGGCTAAGGGTTCATGGACGGCCCTTAGATATTTCTTTCCTTAGTTCTGTACTAAAATTGTTTTGATTATTCATTGACTATATTAATTATAAAGGCTTTTAAAAAATGGTTTTTTAGTAATATCTTGAAAATAATCTGAGTGCCATGTGAACCTGCAGTTTATTTTCCAAAGTAATTTTAGCCATTAGGAGCCTAAATATTTTTTTTTTAATTTATTTATTTATATAATTTTTCCAGAAAGTATTTGTGAACATAAAGGTATTTGTTTACTTGCCAAACTGATCCCTGGGATTTTTAGTTATGCAAAAGATCTAAAAGATTTTTGCAGTTCTTCAAGGCAGCACTGATTTTTAGTTTGGTTAAAGTAAACTCGATATGTTGAGCGCTGATTATTGGCTTTGGGGCTTTTTTCTGTGCATAGTAATTTTCTGTCAGAAACAGTAAAAGTAACAACAAAATATGAAGACCAGATGTGCTGCGAAATATGATTGATATTCACGCTAATGTGTTATATGAAATGTTTGATGAGGGTGGGTTCACCTTGCTTCACTGCTGGAGATTAATTAAATTTCCTAAATTAGGACCCCAATCTACTGCTTTAGCTATTCTAAAAAAAAAAAAAAAGAAAAAGAGCAGGAAATGCTTTCAGAGGGTGATTTGGGCACCTGAACTCTGGCTGCCAATGTCTGGCGATGGGTGGGATGCTCTGTATCATTAAACTAAAATAATTTGTAACCCAAGAAAGTCTTTGTTAGTTTATGCCCCCTGGGATTGATGGTCTGAGCAAGATGAACCAATCCTAAAGCCATAAAACCGCTTCGGAGACAATCCCGTCCCCCCGGAGCGATGTCTGGCAGAGACAAGGATCTCTGATCCACGGGGTATCGTCTGGGCAAGTAGCTCAATACATTTCATGGTAACATTAAACCTGAATAAGTAGAGGAGAGATAGGAATTTTGCCAAAAAAATAGTTTTCATATTTTTTTACGATCTGTCACCCAACTTTAGCATCACTGTCTGCGCTCCTCTTGGCATCTTTTTGACTCACCAGTCCCTGTCCGCCTTGGTTTTTTTAAAATTATTATTTTTTCCTTTTGAAGAGTCCTGTTCCTCACTGTTGCCGTGCAGGCAGGCTTGGCATCCCCTGGGTTACTCATTTTCTACCTCTCTGCTCTTGAAGACTCTCTTGCCATCCCCATGAAGATGACCCGCAGATACATTTTCAGTTCAGATTTGCATCCGAGATTTGCAAAATAAGATCTCCATTTTGTCTTTTGCAATCTCCTTGTAGATACCTGCCCAGGAGCTCAAGCTTTACATTTTTTACAAAAGATCACGTATCTTTCACTTCTGCCCGTCTCCAAGAAATGCTTTTTCAGCTGACCCTCCTGCGGGTACCCCTCTCTGGGGTCTCCTGTCCATGCCCACACTAAACTGTGCTGGTTCTTTCTGCGTAATGTCACCGTGAAATGAAAACTCCTATTTGAGCTTTTTCATCTCAATTAATGAATTATTTTTCCTTCTGATCTTAAGCAACACCATCTTGCATTGTGACTTTTCTTCAGACCTCCACGACTAATATTTTTTCAGACCTTCTTCTCGGTATCTTCCTTCAGTTTCATTTGGTTCCAGCTTCTCCATCTCATCAGGGATAATGTATTTGTCTTAAAATTCAGGTTATCGGGTAGCAATAACCAGCCACGAAAATGAATGTCCTTAATTTGGCCGCTGCCCTGGATGTGACAGTGACAAAGGCAGCGCGTTGCCCGGGCTGGGGAGCAGAGCACTCCATAGGTCTTCATTTCCAGCCCCGGCTGCGCAGTTTACCGTTATGGAACGGAAAACAATGAAGACAGAGAGGAGAACATTTTACATTTGAATGAGAGGACCAAGACAGGTGACACTAAATATACCTCTAAAAGATAATTTGTTTCCTAAATCACTTTCACTTTTGAATTCGAATAGTAGTTATGGATGGAAACAACCTGCATTTAATCAGGGAGGGAGTGAGCGAGCGCTGAAGAAAATACTCTGGGCGTGCTAGTAAATATTTATTTGTGATAGATGTGCATAAGTGAAGGGTAGAATCCAGCATTCACTGGGGCTGAATCCATCTCGTGATGTAATTTACAATTTCCAAATTTATGAATATATGTATGAAGGGCTGAATACAGGCTCTGCTGTGAATACCAGTAGCTGAAGGTCATGCCATATTTCACTGGAAGGCTAATATTCCCGGTGTATATAATAAGGTTGCACATTTGATCTTTATGTAATGATTACTGGAGCATTTTAACATTCTATTATGGTGTAAATAAAGGTAAGTATGTAAATATTTTTTCTCACACTTGATGAAGCGAGTGCTGTTTCTGTTCTGTGTCTGGGAGCAGAAGCTGTAGCTGATCCCAGTGATGCTCGTGTCTATGAACCCATCACAATGGGACAGGCTCGTGCTGGGAAGAAACAGGAAATTTCCCGTCTTTGCACCTTTGTTAACATTTTTCAATAACTTCTCTGCTTTTGGAAGGGAGGGGGCTGATGTCGCCTGGGAATCACCAAAAGCTCTCTGAGGCAGAAGCTGGACATTCATTGATGATGGGTGACCATCTGTGAGCCAGCGCCTCCGGGTGCTCTGAACCTCGGAGTGCTGCAGGGCTTGGTTGAGAAGATAACTTGTTGCTGGTCCATAGATGTTCTTCCATGGTAATACACCATCTAAAATACTTCTGTGAAAAAAACCAACAGATTCAAGTAGTTCAAAACCAATTCACTAGATATATTTTTTGCATTCTCTTGTGAGGAAGGAAGTATTTCAAATCTATCACGATCTTTTGAGATTTGTCTGAAAGGCTACATGTTTGAGTTAATACTATAAAAACTCCTGTTTCTTAAAAGACCCAGGAGGCAAGCTGCAAGTTCGGTACGGCTGTCTTAAGTGGATTAAGACCCTGGCTAATTAACAGCCCTGAGAAATACCATCAATGTAGAGTCAACCCTGAGTGTGGGTGGAATGGGTTCTTCTGGTGGGGTCCTTCCATTGTGAGCAATGGGAGAAGCTCTGTTTGGTGTTTGCGTGAATATTTTGAAATTTGAGATAAATTTATTGATGATAAAATATGAAAATGATGCAGTGATGAGCGCATAGGATATAACAAAGAGGAATGCTGCTCAAAGAGAGCATCTCACTAGGCTGGATCTGTTTTAAAAATAGAGTTTACTTTGGGTCCTAATATAAAACCGTGGCAAACCCCCACTACAGGACCCAGAGGTGCCCATGTGTGGGGTAATGAGTAGGAATACAAATGCCTTGCTGAGACGAGCAGTGAAATACGATGTATAGTGCTGGTGCCTGTTTGCTCAAAGATGCTGAAACAACAAAAAGATGGCAGAGAGGAGAGAAAGATAGTATATGGGAAATAAAAAATATTTTTCTCAGGGAGAAGCTTAAAGAACTCGTCTAATTAGCTTAGGAGAATAGAAATAGGAAACCTCATTGTGTTGAAGAATGTTTTTATGCCAAAAAACCTCAGAAAATTCAATCTTGGCAAAAAAACCCCACCATAGTAGAAACTAATGACTAAAAGCTGAAACTGAGCAATTTCAACAGAAATGCAAAGGAAGTGTTTCCCAGGCAATTGGACTCGATACTGGACTCAGCTGTCAAAGGAATAGAGGTCTTCTGATCTGCTGGGGCTGGTTGCCCCTCCAGAAGGTACATGTAGTCCCTTTGTTGAGCTGAATAACGTCAATAAGGTGGCTCTTTCCTTGGCTGTAGTTGTGGGAGATGTTCCCTGTTACCCAGGCACGAGGGACGAGGTGTTCCACCGACCCTCAGCTCCCCTCTGCAGCACCCCTCTGTGTCACTCCGAGCACAGAACCAGCATCTGAAAATTTCCTGCGTCTAAACCTTTTTTCAGAGTGTGACTGGGCGTCTCTGCCAAATTAATCCAGTTCTTCAACATATATTAAATTAATATTTAAGTTTAATGTCAAAAATCTAATTTCTTGAATGACCTAAATAGAAACTGTTGTGTGTAGGGGCGTGATTGAGAATATTTTAATGCAGGTCGCGAGCATGGGAAAAAATGCAAAACATGTTCAAGAGATACTTGACTCTCACCTTCTCTTCGTCACATCTGTGGCACAGATTTGCAGTGTGCCACTGCTCGGATGTGAGCTGCCACTGGAGTCAACCTACAAACTAAAAGCTTTTCTGTGCCTTCCCCCCCGCCCAGTTATTTAGCAAACAATTTATTCCCGTGTCCTCTGTTCACAAACCCATAAATCTTTTCTATAAGTAAACAGTTCAATTTATCTTTAATAGTCAATTTTATCTGTAGGTTGTGGGAGGCAGCACTTTTTAGAACCAGTGACTTCTGTCAGCAAAAAAAAATAAATAAAAATGATGCCTTTGTGTTCTGGCGTGATGTGTTCCTGTTTCATTCTGGAAAACCTGGCAGCGTGGCCATGTCCATGCTCCTGAAAAAAAATTCACACCGCGCTCCCGAAAAGCGCTTGTGTGAATTATCCCACTGACAGCTCTCAATCCCCAAGGATATTAAAATATTGCAAGTAAAAAAAAAGAATAAATAAAATGCTCGGAGCAGCAAACAGTGATCGGTTTTTATATTCTTTTTGGGCTGTTTTTGCGCTAGGCTTTGGCTTGGTCCCCTGCCTGGCTAATGAAGGCTGGGAGAGCAGGCGGGTGCCAGGGAGCTGTGCCGGCTAATTGGAGGGGACTGCGTGGGTGACAATTAGGGGGAGGACCAGCCGAGCAGGTCGGTGTCCCCCAGAGCAGACTCGCCGTCCTTCGGGGGTCGGTGCCGCATCGGGGCTGCCGTCTTACGGGGAAATTGGGGTATGGCCCATGGCTGGTGGGGATTTACTTGCTTTAACTGCTATAACTATCAGGTGTCAGATATATAGTTCATACAATAAACTGCATTAAAGGTTCAAGTACCAAATTCTGATAGCCTGCCAGCAGTTTCAAGATGCTACAGTGATTATGCATTTATACTATTTCCCTGTGTAAGGCCTAACACTGGTAGGCTGTTATCTAGCACATCGTAGGCTAGATGTGCTGCTGAGTATTACAATTATTATGGTAATTGCGATTATTAGGAAGGTGACTGTAGGTCTGCTTGTGGAGCTTTGGGGAGCAGCAGGTCGCTAATGTGAGATGGCACCTTCCCGCTCCCCAAGGGGGGTGAGGACCCTCCTGGCCTGTGCCGTGGCTCCTGGGGACAGGTCTGGAGTGGGAGGAGGTGTCCCGTGTCCCGGCTGGCAGTGCGGGTCTGTGCAGTGCCTCTGTCTGGGCAGGACTGGTGTGGTGCGGTGCCGTGCTGGTGAGATGTGATGCTAGTGAGATGCTGGTGCAGTGTGATGCTGGTTCTGTGTGATGCTAGTGAGATGCTGGTGTGATGTGATGCTATTGAGATGCTGGTGCGGTGTATTGCTGGTTCACTGTGATGCTGGTGAGATGTGATGCTAGTGAGATGCTGGTGTGGTGCTGTGGCACGTGGTACCTTGCTGGTGTGGTGCGATGCTTGTGCAGTGCAGCGTGATGATGCGGTGCTGGTGAGGTGTGATGCTGGTGCAATGTGGTGCAGCACGGTGGGGTGTGGTGCCCCGCTGGTGGTGGTGCAGTACCAGCGCGGTGGGGTGTGATGTGATGCTGCTGTGCTTGTGGTGTGGTGCGATGCAATGCTGGTGTGGTGTGCTGCACTGTGGTGCAGTGCCATGTGATGCTGGTGTGGTGCGGTGTGGTGCTAGTGCGGTGCACGGTGGTGTGGTGCAATGCTGGTGTGTGGGGTGTGATGGGGTACAGTGCGATGCGATGCTGGTGCACTGTGTTGTGGTACAATGCAATGCTTGTGTGGAGGGCTGTGGGGTGATGCTGGTGTGGGGTGATGCTGGTGTGGTGCAGTGTGGTGTGATGCTGGCGCTGTGCGGTGCTGGTGCGGTGTGATGTCGGTGTGGTTTGGCGCAGCGTGATGCAGTGGTGTGCTGGGAGCAGGGCACAGCCTGGCAGCCCTGGCCGGGGGAAGAGGCAGCTGCCGGCCCCTCCGCGGGCAGAGCCTGTGGGTCCCTGTCCCTGTCCCTGCCCCCTGTCCCTGCCCTTGGTCTGAGTCCCAGAGGCATCGCAGTGACTCTGTGCAGCAGCTCCACACCGGAGCCCTCTTCAGCTCTTCATCAAGCTGCAACAGGGTAGGTTTAGACTGAACATTAGGAAAAAATTCTTCACGGAAAGGGTGGTCGGGCATTGGAATAGGCTGCCCAGGGAGGGGGTTGAGTCCCCATCCCTGGATGTGTTTAAGAGACGATTAGAAGTGGTGCTGAGGGATATGGTGTAGGGGAGGACTTTGTAGAGTAGGGTAGATGGTTGGACTCGATGATCCCAAGGGTCTCTTCCAACCTAGATGATTCCATGATTCTATGATTCTATCTTCTGGAGAGGGAGCCTGTTGGCTCCCTGTGTCTTCTCCTTGACACACGGAGCTTGCTCAGTGCCCCTTTGCCCCGTGGTACCCTCCCGTGGTACCCTCCCGTGGTACCCTCCCGTGGTAGGTCTTTGCAGCCCTCCCTCATGGTGCCCGAGATGTAAAGCCAGCTGGCGCAGAAGCCCTCACACAGTGTGTTAGTGTGTTCCGGCAGAGGCTGAAGGATTCTGCACTGTTCTGCCCCCTCCCCTGTGGTGGAGTCACTGTCCCTGTGGGAGATGAAGTTCTGCTTTTACTGATCTGGCCTCGTTAGAACGCTGCCCGAGAACCGCTCTTCACGGCCAGCGAATTGCTGCTGCGGGGATGAAGTGGGGGCTGACGGGGAGCAGAGCCCCACAGAGGCAGGCACAGTAAAGCAGGCTTGAAGATTTCCGGGTATTTTCAGAACTAAAACTATTGCCAAAAGTTTTCAGGAAGTTTGAGCTAATACAGCAGGCAGTCTGCGGAGGCAGCGATAAATCACATTGTGGGACCCTGACAAGCAGCACCAGGGTATTTGGAGGGCGATACAAATCTGCCTGCTTCTCCGTTCCCGGCGTCACCCGGGTTTAATGAAGATATCCTATAATCTTGAGGATCCAATTTACCAACTGTCACTGTTAATGTAATCTCTATAGAAGTAAAACTCCGGGTTTGACATTAACGCGGACATAGACAGAATCCATTTCAGGTGAGCGTAAAAATTCAGTCCGTGAGGTACCTGTGACTGTCACAGGTGAAAATATTTGCTAATGAAGTGTGTATTAGTCTTAGACAGGTAGAGAACTCCCTTAGTCTCTTAATTTACTTTGAATAATTCATTAGCCAGCACTCTTCACCCATGACAGTCATAGGTAAATCCCAGACTGGAGCTGCTAATTAAAGTTGCAAGATGAAGGCAAGCTACTAACGAGATGCTAGACAAGTCCTCGAACAATACAGAGGTAATTTTAAGCACATAAAGTTTTATTGTTGGTTTTCACACGAGGGTAAGGAAATGCTGAAGAATTTACGCTTGTTATAACAAGTAATTAGCAATGCGTATGACTGTAGACGCGAGGCTGAGCGAGGGGAGCAAATTTCCTCAGGACCAGGGACCAGCGGCGTGGAGATGGGGCCTCAGGGATCATTCAACGTAGTGATATGAAAAAGTATTGAATATTTCACATTAGTTTGTTTTTTTTTTAAAAAAAAAAAAAGATAAACAATGAACCTACCTTGATTTTATCAGACACATTCAGGGACAAATATATAGCTAAAATATGACCTGTGTCTGCTTAACAAAGGCTTGTGAGCCATGTGATGAGCTGTACACGTGCTGTCGCCAAGTGGAACTAAATAGTGAACTTACGGAATGAAAATGCATAGATACACTTTTGGATGGTAGAGATGAATATTTCTTGTTGTTTCTCCTACAATTCAAAATTTAGAAATTTCCAAACGAATGTTTAGTTGATGAGGACAGAAGATTGCACCTGTGTTGTTCCTGCAGCCTGGCCGAGTCAATGCGCAGAAATGTCTGATGTTGCACCGTATTTAAATGTGGTTGATGTTGGTTGGGACTGAGATCCCCAGCAGTCAGTATGGGGGTATGGAGGAGGAACATGAACTCCCCTATAACTGCACTTAGATCATATGCGTTAAGAAATAAACCTCTCCATGAGTTAGTGCACCTGGTTTCTGGAGGGATTCTGGCTGGGTCTGGTGGCATCTCCTCCCTGACCGTGCCTGTGCCATGGACCGTCCCAGGCTGTCACGGCTGAGGAGCAAACACCATCCTGACGTGTTTTGTCATCACCCAAAATAGGTGGCCGATGCTGGGCCCCTCCAGTTGCTAATCATGCTTGGAGTTTGGAGAGGCTGAGCAGATGATATATTTGCATCATTTTGCTGTGTGACACCAGCAAATATAGAAAGTGTGATGTTAAAATCAGCAGGGAGTTGGACTGGATGATTTCCAAAGGTCCCTTCCAGCCCCTAACATTCTGTGATTCTTGTGAGGAAATCAGAGTTCCTGTTTCTCATCCATAGAGAGACTATTCTGGTTCAAATGTCTTTTATTTGTTTGCTTATGTCAGTCTGTGTGCAGCCACTTCCTGAAAATTCCTCTCTCGGTTGTCCCAATGTCCTTGCACTTCCCCTCATAGACTGTAGCCACTCAGCTCAGGAGTGTGACTCTCTTTAAGAGGAAAATGGCCAAGACAAGAGGCAAGAGGAAACGGGCTCAAGTTGCCCCAGGGGAGGTTTAGGATGGATATTGGGAACAATTCCTTCCCCCAAAGTGTTGTGAAGCCTTGGCAGAGGCTGCCCAGGGCAGTGGTGGAGTCCCCATCCCTGGAGGGATTTCAAAGCCGGGCAGACGTGGTGCTGAGGGACATGGGTCAGTGGGGGTTTGGGCAGTGCTGGGTTGG
>JAHREE010000409.1:313711-362110 GCA_033628505.1 Tringa tobata | reverse complement strand
CACGGGGACACTGATTATATACAAATATGTGTATTTAGCTGCAATTTCTAGCTGCTTTGGGTGGCAGGACCTGTGAAGGAGGCAGGAGTGCAAACATTACTCCGCAGGGCAAATGCCTTTTGTGTCACAGGCAGCGGTGGGAAGTTTGTGTGTGCATTGCACTTACCAGCCAGTGCTTAAATCATGAATGCTGTTAGATTGCCTCTAATTGCCTCGGAGATGCCGTGACTCCTCTCGTTACTGCCAGCTCCCGTTTCCATGGGAGACGGTGACTTCTGATCCCGAGAACTTGAGCTTAGACATATTAATGGTGTTTGGTTACCCTGCGGTAACCACTCCATTCAGTACCCACCGGCGGGATGCTCGGGGATGCTCGGGGCCCTGCAGGACCCACACCACCTCGGGATGGTGCCGTACCGAGAGATCAGAGGGGAAAAGGGAATATATACCCCGCGAGAGCCAGGCTGCAGCAATTTGGGGGGAACAACAACAAAAAAACCTGTTTTTATTTGATTTCCACAATGAAGAAACACAAATATTTTTAAACTGTCCAAGACTTTCCGTGACCCGTCCATAGTTCCGTTTGGATGACCTGTTTTGGTGGTCGTCGATCCCAGGCACCACCAGCTCTCCCGCGCTAGTGAGCGGCGTTTTCTTTCCAGCACACTGTTAATTAAGCTTTTTCTTCAAAACTAATGGCCCAGCAGAGGAGGTCTGCAGCTACCTGGCTGCAGTGATGTGTTGGATTTGTTGAGTTTTAATGTACTGAAATTCAGGATTAAGAAGCATTTGCAGACCAGCTTTCTGTAAGCGATTTTTTTTTTCTCAACTAACAAATGCTTTTGTATATTTTTAGAAGGAATTGAGATTTATCTTTTCTCTGTATTTTTTATTTTCTCCTTTGCTTAAAGAATGGTTGTTTTTTAAAAACAAAATCATTTTCCCAGCTTTTATTTTTGTTGTTGTTGTTTTAATAAAGGCATATGAGAGTATTTGAGCTTTCATTATCTGGGAAAGCAAAGCTCCTAATTTATGTGCATGTTTAACAATGTCCTCCTTTGTAAGGTATGTGAACACCTTATCTATGGTTGTTCCACTACAAGTGAAAGAAAGAAATCAAGGAAGAAACCAAACAAATGGTATGTAGCATTGCATGCAGAAGCTGGAGGAGCAGAAATCCTGCCACCGCCCCAGTGGCACAGGAACCCTCGGTCTCTGTGGGGTGCTCAGGCAGATGTTTGGTCCTTGGGGTAGGATGTCAGGCTTCAGAGATGGACCAGAAAAATAGATTTTCTCTTTTTTTCATATCACAGACGATGAAAACTAAGTTATATCCAAATCTTGTGATGATGGTGCAGATAAAATTATCTTTTCTGGCATTTTTGCATTTTTCTTTTTGACTTTCTGAGATTCAGCATCACTGGGAATTGTGAAGAGCCTGGGGAGGGTCGGGAATCGCTGTCCTCTCCCACTGCCCCCCGGCAGAGACGCTCTGGCCCGGTGCCTGGCTCGTGTACAGCCACGGCAAGCAGCACTTGGGGATCTGCCACGGGCAGGCAAACCAGCCAAATTTCTGGTGATTTTTCTTCTTCTTGGCTGAAGGAATTTGAGGGAATTCTTCAACAATGAGTCTCTTGAAGGCTTTCCTTTCTCTCCCTCCTTTTCTTGCTGCCAGCAAAGGGAAGCCCAAGGTGGATGCTCATGGCCTTCACCACCCCGTCCGTTTGCTTTTTCATCTTGAGGTGTTACCATTTGTAGGTGAAAACTGCTCAACCATTCCTGGTGCTGCTGGGTTTGGTCTCGTGACAAACTGGTCCCAGTGAAAAACTTCAGAGAAGTTGGAACTTCCCAAGCAAGCGGTGAGGCAGCAAGCAGTTAGGGCAGGTGGCGGTTTCAGGTGAAATGTGGCATTAAGGTCAGGTGCATTTTGCTGGTTGTGACTCAGTTCCACTTTGTGAGCCAGAATTCAGTGGAGTCCAACTATGGATTTGTGTCTTCGCGCGTCGGTGATACTTCGGTAATGCCCGGGGAGAGGTTTGGTTCACGCGTTTGTTCTTAGATACACACACCAGGGAGGCTGTTATCAGATGAAGCCTGTGCGAGCAAGAACAGAGGTCTCTAATAAATGAAAGGCCAAATGTCTAGAAGCTAAATGTGTCACTGAGCTTTTCCGTGTGGTCATATTCTCCTACATGTCTGGTATTTGACCCGAGATTGTCAGAGCACTCACAGCTTCACCATGTGATGCTGCACTGCTGGCTCCCTTCTCCTCTTTCTTTTGTCTTTGTGATGCACCTTATTATTTCCAAAACTATCCCCAAATCTGTTGCCAGAGCAAAGCAAAGAACCATCCGAGCCCCTCTTGGATGTGCGGATGCTTCGCAGCCCAGCCCCGGGCAGGGCTGTCGTTCCCTGGGGGGCTGAAGCCCATGGGGAGGCTGCAGTTTCTCTCCCTTCTGCTTCACGCCGTCGGGTTCCGTGTTTCTGGCCCCAAAACCACTCTGGAGAGTGGCTGTGCCGCTGCCATCCAGCCTGCCGTCAAGTAAAACAGTTCCCTTGTTTCCAGCAGCTCCCCGAATTAATTACAGCTTTGGATAAAACATAGCGGAATGAAGGCGAGCGACAAAAACATTTCCTTCTCTCCTTTCTCAAAAAAACATGTCTATTTTTTTTGGTTTGTTTCACTTCCTTTCCCAGCTGAACACTTTAGGAAATTTGAAAGTATTTTCTATACGGTGTTGTAGTGAGAAAAGTTCTCCCCAAGCGGCTGTTCCCTCAGCAGGGCCGGGCCACGCTGCAGCTCCTGCCTCTCCCTCCACGGCAGCAGCTGGTGGGGCTGAAGATGGGGATGGAACCCTCACGGTCTCCTGCCCCGTTCCATCCCACGTGGCACTCACACGGCTCCGGGGGCAGCTCCCAGCGCTTGGAAACATTCCATGGGCAGGATAGACCGTGTTTGTGAGGACTTTGAGCAGCTTTTGCTCAGAAAATGCAAAGAAAGTTGATTTTTTTTTTTTTTTAAATGTAAAGATTTCAGCGTAAAATTGCACAGGCAGGACATGCTCCGGGGTTTGTCTTCCATTTCCAGCTGAGAGGAGTTACACGCACAAGTCCCCTGGCCTTGGTGCACTTCAAACCCCACGACACCCACCCCCTGCTCCACAGGCTGCTCTTGGTGCTGCCGAGGTACAGCTCACCTCCCCACACACACCCCCGAAGGGCTTTGCTTCCCCTCCTAAAAAACCCCTCTTTTGTTCTGAAAGAACCCTGACACGCACAGATATAGTGTAGCCAAAGTGATTTTTCTTCATTAGGGTGAAACCTCATTCTTTTCCTGTTCCTTTTTTCATGCTAGTTTTTATAGCTTTGAGAATATTCAGTTATTTTATTCCTACTCCCTTAAAAAATACAACACTGGTGCAAGCTAAATATTATTTTGAAAAATAAGGTGTGAGGAATTGACTGTGATTGCACAGTGGTGAAAAAAAAATTGTGTTTTATTGGAAAAATAATAAGTATGGATCGCTTCTGCTGTAAGGAGCAAGCTGGTCTTATTAAAGCAATCTAACTACGTATATAAAAGGGCAAATATTTGTTGAAACGCTGCACAGAGGAACTGGGCTTACACTGCCTGTGACTGGCAAAATGTAATTCTTTTAGGTTAATCTAAATTCTCTTTCTCTCTCTGGAAAGTGTTTAGTATTCCCTGGAAGCTGTGTTGATCAAGGAACTCTGCTTAGGGTTGCAAACCGTCTGAGCTGGTTTTTACAAGGGGGTTTTGTAAATGGCAGATGGAAAGGGGGTGCTTGAAAAGGGGGTGCTGGCTCCCGGCAGAGCCACTGGCACCGCTTCTCCCTCCCCTCCCTCTGCTCTGCCTGTCCTCACTGCTCCCTTTGGGCTGGGGAATGAACCCAAGAAATGGTAGTCATCAGCACAGTACACCTTTTTCTGTGCGTACCAAGGAATTAAATCTGGTTTGCTGACAAAGATTTTTTTTTTTTTTTTTTTTTGGACAAAGATTTTCCCGTTTGCTGTCAGTGCTGGCTGCAGCTCTGCACACCCTGTTTTTAAATTGGAGAAGGGAAGGCTCTGGGGAGACCTTATTGCAGCCTTTCAGTATGTACAGGGGCTTGTAAGAAAGATGGGGACAAGCTTTCTAGGGGGGCCTGTTGCCATAGGAGGAGGGGGAAGGGTTTGACCCTGCAAGAGGGGAGATGGAGCTGAGATGTGGGGAAGAACTTGTTTGGTGTGAGGGTGGTGAGAGCCTGGCCCAGGTTGGCCAGAGAAGCTGTGGCTGCCCCATCCCTGGAGAGGTTCAAGGCCAGGTTGGAGGGGGCTTGGAGCAACCTGGTGTGGTGGGAGGTGTCCCTGGATGGTCTTTAAGGTCCCTTCCCACCCAAACCCCTCTGTGATTCTATGTCACCTGCGCACATGGCTGGGCACGACACCACACATCACTCTGTACATGCCCTGCTACTGGTTACAAGACAAATGTATTTATGAATAAGACGTATGGTTCTTCTGGCAGTTTGCCGAACTCCCTCAGTATAAAATAAGAGTTTTAAAAGCTACTGTATTTGCCAAGTGTTAATTATGAAAAATAAAATCTGTCTTTGGATTATTGACTAAGCCGCTAATTACTGATTTACTTGCTCTTGAAATAATGTCCTTTAAATAAGTGGTGGTTTGGATGTATTCAATGAATTATTGTCCTTTACTGAAAGGTATTATTAATCTCCCATCACCATTTAAATATTAGAATTCGCAATGAGCCATTTTTGGTGTTCAACCTATCGTTCACTTGGTCAAATCTTAAAGCAGGATTTTCTGTTGTGAATCCCTTATGCATATATTTATCAATATTTGTATAGTACTTGGCATTGAAGACCAAAAGCTTATTGCTGCACATCCTCCAAGTATCCTCCACAAATCCATGACTTGGTACCTTTTTGGAATGAAGTTGTTAGAAATTTGAGAGAAATAGAGAACGTAGACAGAAAATCAGCCCTCGAGAGCATTGTCCTTTGAGAAGCTATGAAAGGAAAACCAGAAAAATTTGACAGCAAGGAGTCAAATTTATTAGGTAGGTGCTAAAAGAAATTAAGACATCCTCTTTGACACAGAAAAGTGTCTGAAGTGTGAAACAGACTATCAGATGTGAGGACTAAGTCTGCCAGGCATTGATGATGGCATTAAGATACTGTCCATCTGAACATGAGAACGAAAGGTGGTGATGAACCTGGATGGCTACACGATCACATTTCCAATCCAGGCTTCCACAGAGTCCTCTTCAGATTGCATTTAATGCTTATATTTGTCTTAATATAGGGTATTTTGCCCCTTTAATTTATAAATTCTGCTTGTCTAAGGAATATGGTTTTTTTCTATTCTTGCATTAATGTTTATACCGTCCTTGACTATGCAAGAGATGGATAACCTACCCCATCTATCTGTATTTTACTGTGCGAAAGCCCTAGAGCTGTATTATAGAGGCAGACTAGTCTTCAGTGTAGACATGGTATTGTGTCACCAAAAATGGGGGAGGATCCAGCAATGTGACAGTTACAATATTGGGCTGTGTTTAGGGAAATTGCTTTATCATTTCTGCACAGCTTATAACTTTTTTAGTGGAGTTACGGATGTGTCGCATTTGAGGATTTGGCACTATATAAGTTTGATTATGATTATGGCAATATATATGATTATGATTTAAGATCATGACAATTAAAATACAATGGCTTATTCCTTTAATCTAGAAGGTGAAAAACTTCCTTAAAACAACAACTTTTGTTATAGACCATCTTGTTTCATGCAAAGCAACTTTTCAGTAAGTTTACATACTATATATTTTTAAATCTTAGATTCCTAAAAAAGTTAAATTCTGATATTGATCTCATGTCAGTATACTGAATGACACCCCTTAGACTGCAGGCACACTGCGAGGCGTGGGCTGGGTGGAACCGGGTTGTCTCAAAGCCAGTTTTTACTCTGTTTTGACCATAGTTGTATGTTGTTCCTATTTGCACATGTCTGATAAAAGTGATTTTAGAACTACTCAATACTTAGATACTTTCCAAACGTCCACTGAGTTACTCGTAGAAGACTGTAATACAATGAATGTGCTTTGAAATATTATATTTAACATCAGAAAAAGAAAATCTGGACCGGGAAATTTGCAGTGATCCAGCAGCTCTCTCAAATGTGACCTAAAATTTGCCTCATACAGTCTCAGAAAATTCAGCACTTTTAATCCAGTTCCCTTTCTCTGCGATTACTTTTAAACATGGTTAGTGCAAAGATTTTCTATTCTAATCACTTAAACCACCATCATTAATGGAGAGAGCTCAGCCAGGATTCTTTTTTCATTATGCATTCCTTTAAAAAAAAAAATTGAAAAAAAAAAAAAGCTTTTTCTTCCCAAGTCAAAGTGTGTCAGTTACAAATTCATGGTATCTTTCCAGGTTGAAAGGCTTGTTCTTCCTGACAGGTGCCAGGTTCACTGGTGATGCAAATTAGTATTAAGGGACAATAAATGAATGACAGAGGAGATCTTGAAAATCTTCTCAGCCCAAGACACTCAGTTGCAGACTTTTAATGCCTATAAAATATGAATTGCAAAGGGGCAAATTATGGAAGGATTCAGAGCACTGATATCTGAGGAGAACAAGAAGATCCAGCTGACAGGCTCATAGAAGACAGATTGAAGCACCTGGACATATAAATAGCTTATAAATAAATAGAGAGTGGTACTTGGGTAGTTTAGTGTAAGAAATAAAAATTAGGTCATTATTACTCAGTTACTACACTTCACAGCTAAATAGTTTTGCACATATATGTACCTCCAAATGCTACTGTATCAAAATACAACTTTTATCAGAAAAAAATGGATGTGTACCTAGGACATTAATTAAACAGAGAAAACTCCGCTAATTACCCAGGGCAATCTAGCATTTTGAGAATGTTTCTCTTGCCCAGATAACTTTCAGCATTATTTTTTTTATATTTTGCATTGCATTTTCACTTCTTTGGCTGCATGGTTTCCATTCCTGTGCTGAGCTGAGGCAGTGCCAGAGGCTTCCAGCTCTGGAGTCTCTGCTGTTACCCCAGGGGAGAGAGCTCCCGCGGGAAGAGCCTTCCTTCATGTGGAAAGGTTCCCTCTGCAAAGTATCTGATGCATTATGGCTTCAGGGGTGTGATAAATTCCCAGGTTGAAGCCGGTTGCATATACATGGGAGTTATAAACATGGCAGTAAGTGACTCCCCAAGATCCCTGTCTGACAAGACAGAAGAATGTTTTCGTTACTGGCTGTTATTGTTCGTGTTGAATTGCTGAGCTCTTATTTATATTTTCTGAAATGTTTTTCCAAGGCATGCTGAAGGCAGGAGTCATTCCCTCCGTGTGTGTGTGTGTACCTGAATGGTGAAAGCAGATTCATAGGGCTCCCGGGTTTCTGCAGAGACCTGCAGGAAGGACTGGAGGGGCGTTGGGTGGTGTTGGATGCTCTTGGCATGCAGGCTGCAGCCCGGGGGTGCACAGCTCGCTATCCAGGCATGTATTCCTTCAGGACTTCCAGGTGTCTGGTATTCTGCCCGACATCAAAAACTTTCAGACATCCATGTTTTCAAATTATGGTGTTGGTTTTTTTTTGTTTGTTTAGCCAAGGCACATTTTTCCAAGTACAAAAGGGAGAATTGTCCACGGAAATCCGTATTTTTGATGGTTCTAGGACATGCTCAAATATCCCACCTTCAACAATTTCTTTTTTCATATGTTCATGACACAGACTGATATGCTGCACAGACAGACTGTGTTCCTGGCCATGGGGTGTTTTAAGAAGATTATCAGCCAGGATTATTGGTGATGTTATTTGTGTCATGTCCACAATACTGAGTTTTCGGTTTGGTTTAGTAACATGGTAGCAAACCCTGTTAGATCATTTACTGTTAGCTAAATGCTGACAACAAAGACACCTTAAAAAAATTATATGCATCGTACTACATTTTCTCCTGGGCCATGTCTGAAAAGAGAAGTGCAAGTCACAAGAGCGACTGTCATTTCTCATGGCAAGGGAAGTGTTCATCATCCAGTCTCATCAGATCTTCTGTCATGAATAACTTAAGAACAGCTTCTTAAACTCAGGTAATATTTCTTGTACAACCATATAATCTCACAAACAGTGTTTGTTCGTGCTGCCTCCACTGTCTTGCTTGTGTGAGTTCATATCGCCCTGTACCGGTTCCCCAGGGCTGAAGGAAACCAGGTCCACCACCCAGAGAGCTGCAAAAAGATGTTGGGGGACTGCCTTTTTCTTTTTTTTTTTTTTTGGGTTACAATCCCCAATGTCCAGCACAGGGAAGCAAAGGTCAGTTCAGGGAGTAGCAGATGCCACTGGCACCACTCTCCTCCAGCCCTGCAACGAAAGGGACCTTCTCTGCTATGTGGTTCGTCCCTCCTGTGTAGCCAAAGAGCAAGGAACGAGCCCAGCCCTACCTCCAGCTTCAGGAGACTTGCTGGAGAAGCCCTGGTCCACCTTCCAGAAATAAATCTGAGAGCTGGTGTGTTTATAATGTCTGTGCTAAATCCTCCTTCTTGGGGAGGTGCAAAAGACCTCCTTGATTGGTCGAGGAGGGTGTCACTGGAATTAGTGAGGAGGGTGATTAAAACAGATATTTTCAAACTAGGAGTTTAACAGACTTTTAAATGGTGACGGTAATCATCCATGGAAATGAAGCTCCAGGGTAGTACTTTCTCCATCTCTGTCTGCAGTGCAAGCGTTAGGTGCTTTTCTGAGCAGAATGGCATGATTTACCTCAACAGAAAGGTTGGAAGAAGTTGGAAGAGTCCAGCAGAGAGGACTGGAACAGTCCTCTGGTTTGCAGGTTATGGGATATTGCCTGGAATGGTTTTCATGGTGGTAGTTGAATTTACAGAGTACTCCCATGCTGGCAGCATACCCATGTTCAGGTCGGGGTTACAGCAGTCCTCCTGTTCTCACCCATAACCTTGCTCAACGCTGAGCCCAGCTGTGGCCACAGGTTGGGGATCTCCGTCCCAGGGAAGGCTGGAAGGACAGTGGGATGTCACTCTACTCCTCTTTCACCTAAACTCTTTCCCCATCACCTGCAAAGGTGTCTCAGCTCTTCTGTGAGCTTTTTCGGTGTGTTTACAGCTCTGTAGGTTCCCAGCCCTTCTTTCACGTGAGCAAACCCAAGTATTTCCCACCACTTGCCTGCAGGTCACCAGGCTGATTACTGGCATTGAGCCACTGAAGTCATTAGTTCAGGGTCTGTGTGATGCAGCAAAGCATGGAGGCAGCGTGGGGAGCAAGAGGAGAGGCTTGCGTTCAATAATTTCCTATAGTTCTCTCCCGGTATTAGGCTTAATTGTTCCTTGAGTCTTTAATGCAGAGATGCTTTTAAAAGGTGGCTCTATATCTCTTACAAAGATGGCTCTATATCTTTTCTGAAGATGGCTGTCCAAAGCCCATTCATAGAGATAGTTGTTACAGAGTCTTTATGTTGATTCATCCTTTTTTTATGAGGCACTGGCTTTTTATGGTCCCATTCACCCTTTTTTTTTTTTCTGTGAATTTTTAATTATTATCTCAGTGTCACTGGGAAAAACTGTAGTTGTCTGAGTATTGGTTATAAAGATTTACTTTTGCTGGAGTCCTGTGGTACTTTACTGCTATAAAATGCAGTATTGTAGAGTAGCACAGGAAAATTTAGGTTGAGTAATGTTTTAGAATCAATAAATGCATACACGACTGCAGCTGCAGATACGTTTGAAGGCTCACGGAGCACATCCATCATTTATACTGAAACTCAGTCAGATACAGAGCTTTGTTATCTCAGCGCTTGTTGTGGGGACAGGACCGCTCTCGCTTACAGAAAATAAATTTATTGACATCTTAGTCTGTATTGATTAAAGCACAGCTCTTCTTTGGGCACGCGTATTCCTCTACTTTAACCGGAAAATACTATGGATAGTAAACTGAAACAGTGGAGGGATTTATTTAAGTGACAGCCTTGGGCACTTTGCAGATCCCTAGGTCCGCAGTTAGCACAGCAGCAGGATTTCATTGAACTCAGAGCAATAAATCACAAATAATGGGAAAGGTCCCCGCCCATGACGTGGGGTGACCTGTCCATGGCCACTCCAGCGCCCTCCCCACGCACCCGCTCCCTGTCCCCGTGCAGCCCTGGGGGCACCCTGAAACAGACTATTCCATCGCTGCATAAATTTCTGCTTCTGTTCTCCAAAAGTAATCGATTTTGCAGAAAGCATTTTTTACACAGTATTACCTACGAGTGTTTTGTTGAGTTTCACCTTATATATTTTTAATGGCATAACTCTTGAATTGCTTCTGGTCAATAACCCCTTTTCATTGCTGGTTATCTTTTATATGTAATCCTATGAATTATTTATAATGGGGGAAAAAATCTTTGGAAATACATTTTCTGTTTAGTGAGACAATAAAATCAAGCAAAATCTAATATAAAATCAAATCAAATCCCCCTGAGGGGGGGGTGCTTTATTTCCTTGGAAGTTCAACATAAATATATACACAACTAATCCCAAAAGTTAAGAAATAAACCAAAGTAAAACTTATTACTATTCAACATACTCCTCATTCTGCTTTAATGGCATGATGCTGGCTGGGCTGTATTTTGATTTGGCAGTAGTGCCCGTGGTGGTGAAGGAAGGGGTGCTGCTGTGGGGGGTGTCTTCTCATTCTTCTGCTTGGGTGGGTCTGGGTGAGGTTCTTGGTGCACAGCAGGTACTTCTGGGTACTTGGAAGCACCGTGTGTTTGACGCCCACAGGGCAACCAGTCGTTTGGTACAGAAAGGCTTCCAGAAGATGTCTTAGGTCTGCTTGTTTATCACACCTTCCAGTAGAAAAAAATGAATTGTTTTTCATCCTTCCATATGCATCGCACCCTATTTAAAGAGCTTGAGACCTGGGTCGTGGGAGGTGAGCGATCAGGGTATTTTATAAGCCATGTGTCCTCAGCAGTGAACTGGTGTTCCCAGACAAGGAGGGTGAACGCATCCCTGGGACACTGGTGTGGCTCCTGCCCAGGCTCCAAAGGAACGTCTGGTCTCCACAGCTTTATTTTCGGGCCCTTTTCCAAGCACCACGTTTATGTTAAACTTTGAGAAGACGAGGGCCTGACGTTCCTTCCCTGTCTGCACTGGACAGTCCCTTCCAAATGGCACTGAAATTCCTCCTCAAGCAACGGCCCCATAGTTCATTACGTATGCAAATCAGGTAATTACTTGGTGGTATGCAATTGCATGCACATTTTTGCATGGGTAATTCTGAAAATGGTGCCTCAGGTGTTAAATGTTAATCTTTTTCCACGCATGCCACTCAATTATTTATTTTAATGCATCTTTTTTCACATATAAATCTATGTGTGCCTTGACACGAGCAAAAAATTACATCCCTTGAAAATTCAACGCTGCGTTAGAAGATAATTGCAATTTCCCATAGGAGGGAAGAGTACTTCCTTTTATTTTTATTTTTGATCCGTAGTTTGTTTTATAACAGGAATAAGCTCTTTGTAGAATATTTGCAGTAAAAAAGCTTTGAGATTGATTAAATGCCTTGGGTTCCTCTTGGCCATTAATCAAACTTGGCAGCCATTTATTGCTTTGAACAGTGCAAGGCAGTAGAGATAATCCTTTAAATATAATAAGTCCCTTCAATGTAATGAAGTATAAATGCTGGCGTGGTGATGTAAAAGTTGCGTCTTTTAGTAATGACACAGTAATAACACATTACCAGTCACCGATGCTCCTAGTTTTTAAATTTCTGACAAGCGGAGGTTGTTTACAATTTACGTGCAAACAATTTTTACTCAAAAAAGATCTGCCTTGTTACTTCTAGGTATTTTAAAAAATAAAAGCAAGACAGAAAAAGTGACTGGAAAAAACCAAATGTGCTGGTACGGGGCCTCCCTCCCCACGCTCCCAGGACGGCGCGTTTATTCAGATCCCTGCAAATCTTCTTACCACATTGTTTCCCTCACCCATTTCAGAGAACAGCCCTTTATTTTAAATACTGCAGAGTCGTTGGGATTAGTCATAATTTCCTTCCTGCGTTCGGAGATGCGGCTCAGCAGCTGGCTGGGTTCTGGCCCCTTGGTAATGGCCAAGACCTTTAGTCCACCATCAACCGGTGCCAAGAACCGCCGTTCGGTGAGCGTGGAGTAACAAACGTGATTCATCCGGATGCGTGACATTTCGTGCTATATTGTCTTGCATTAGAGCAAAATGCTACAAGATATTTTGAGGTGTGTGTGAGGCTGCATAACAAGCAAATTTAATATTAAATAAAAATGCGAATATCCCGTTGCAGTGTGACAGTGGGCCTCTTCCTGGGCTCCCCAGGTACTTGTGCAGCATCTTACCTTCCTGTTGCAAACTGCCCTGAAATGTCCAGTTTGGTTTTAATTGTAGACTAAGAAAGACCTTTCTGGAACATGCGCAAAAATTTATTTGTTTACTAGAGCTTTGGATTTTTCTAGGACACTTGCTTACCATAAATATTTTTCCTTTCTAGTCTCTGCCTGTTTACTGATGGACCCAATTAGTCAGATTTCAATCAGTGCTCAGCCCTCAGCCCCAGGTTTAATGATGGCTCTCTTTGAAGCCTGCCTTGTTACATCTAGGACTCGGGCAACCACTCTCTGTTGCCTGTGCAAATTGCTTTATACCAGTGTTTGTTCTCTGCTGAGCTTTATTTCACATCTGAAGAGTCCTGCTTCTTCTCCAAGTCATTGGACAGGGGCTGGAGCCTTGGCATTGGAGGTCAGACCTTCCAATGGAGTTCAGAGCAAGGGATAGTTCATGTCAGTTTTGGACAAAGATCGTCCATGACAGCAACTTAATCTGATTCCCAATGCCTGAGGCGTGGTGCACTTCCCAGTGTGAACCCTGGTTTAGGAGAACTCGGTGGCGAGGTTTGAGTGAGGCAGGAATGGCTGGTGATGGAGATGCCAGTCCCCACGTGGCATCTCAGGCCACGTGGGCTTCGGTAGCATCCAGGACTCGGGTTTTGAGTGCAGGAATTTCTTAGTTCTGATGTGTGCTTGTGGAGGTCAGCTTTGGAAGCCCCAGTGATGTCCACAAATGTTCCACCAGGACATTTTCTTCCAATGTACATACTGTTCTTAAAACTTTACTCCTGGAGTTCTGCTGGCTTTTTTATTGGGGTTATTGGTATTTTTTGGTCTACTTATCTTCGTCTGTACATCTATTGAGAAATATGATTTTCGTTCTTCTCCTCAAACAGGGCCTAAGAGATCCAAAATGTACTCACTTCCAAAGTGTCTCTGAGGACACAGCACTTTGCCGTTCATGTAATTACAGAGGTGCAGGTTTCCGTTTTTCTGATGAGGGGAATTGCTGATCCCATAAACCCCCTGGAGCTGTCTGTGGCTCCGCACAGAGGCTGCCGCCCCTGGGACCAGCACAACTTGCCCAGGGCTCTGCGGTAAGGTCTTTTAGGCACTGTGAAACCCATAACACAATATTTCGACAGACAATCTGGGCAGTGTGTGGGATTAAGGCTCCATCAATCGCCCGTCTCGGCATCACGCGGGATCCCCGACAGCCTGTGCCGTGAGACCCCCAGGGCAGCACGGAAAGGGCAGTGTTCCCCCGTGTTTCTCGTGGACTCCTGAGGTTATTTTGCCACCCTGATCCTCCCGGGCTGTAGATGACCCAGAGCTCTGCTGGGGCCAGTGGTGAGCCCTGGCTGCTCCCCCTGTGAGACACCCATTGCCATCTCCCAAATACCCCCCTCGCCCCTCCCTGCCTGACATTTGTGGTGCTTAGTCTTGCGGCTCCATTTTTTCCCCATATTATCCTTAATTTTGCCTTGACTTTTAAGGGCCATAACCATCTGGATTATTTATGGCAGCAGACTGACTGCTGGAACTGGACATCTGAGGAAGTGCAGCAGTTTCAGTGCAGTCACGTTCCTGCTCTATACAGGGGCAATTTTGCACATTTAATGTAAAACTTTCTTTAAATATTTATAACGTTAGCAATGAAATTCAAGTGTGAGTAATAATAATTAGGCTGGAAAAAATCATAGCCCTGTGGCATAGATAAACTTACCTGTACTGAACTCAGCTTGAAAAGCAAGATATATCAAAGTGGAATTTTATTTCTTTGCAGTTATATATTGACAATGGTTGAAATACTGGGTAATATTTTGCATTGTGCAGTTTAGCTTCACGTAGGGCATTCCGGGCTCCTCCCTGAAGCTTCTTGTTGAAGCTGACTGGTTTAATTTGAGACAAATATCACCTTCAGTAGGAACAGTAACAGGCTGTTACTGTTTCCTGAAGATGCCGTGTTCAACCTTCCTTTATGGCCCGTCATTATGGCAGCACTGCAAGGGTTCAGGCAGCACAAGCCTTATACATGGACCCATCAACTTGTGAAGGTGATGCATATTCCCTCCTCTTCCCCCAAACTGGAGGTGGGCTATTGGTACACCGGTCGTGGTGGTCCAGGGGCCTCAGTGGCTGCATCTCTGTCCATCCTTCCCTCCCTCTGCAGTGATGCTGGGCTGTGGTGGGCACTGGTGGTTGGTTCTGCAGGAGGAATGATGGGTGGAACGGTGCAGACCAGGGTTTCTTCCAGGAGCTTGCCCGTGGCTTTCACAGAATCACAGAATGGTCAGGGTTGGAAGGGACCTCTGGAGATCATCCCGTCCAACCCTCTAACAGAGCAGGTCCACCCAGAATGCGTCCAGAGAGGGACACCTCACACCCTCTCTGGGCAGCCAGTCCCAGGGCTCTGCCACCCTCACAGGAAAGAAGTTTTTCCTCACGTTGAGATGGAATTTCCCCTGTTCCAGTTTGTGCCCATTGCCCCTTGTCCTGTCCCTGGGCACCACTAAGAGTCTGGCCCCATCCTCTTGCCCCCCATCCTTTAGGTTGCTCAGCATCAATGAGATCCCCTCTCAGTCTGCTCTTCTCCAGCTGAACAGCCCCAGGTCCCTCAGCCTTTCCTCAGCAGAGAGATGCTCCAGTCCTTTGATATCTCTGTAGTCCTTTCTTCTCTAGCATTTGATGTGGGAATAAGCTGTCCTTTTTAGGTGATAAATTGGGGGTTTTATGTCAAATTTTTCAGAATTCATTTTTTGCTCATTATTTCATTGTCAAATACATTGTTCCCTTCAAAACTTGAAGGGTTTTTGTGGCCACTGGCTGGAATTGCGTGTATTGCTTTTGAAACTTTGGAGATAGAAAAGGTATTGGTTCCTGATCCAGAAAATACATTGGAAACCTTATAAGTTATTTGTCTGAGAAATTAAAGTCATCATCAGGAATGGACAATATTTACAGTATCTCTCTAGTCTTATTTCACAGCTTCAGTGTAAAACCTTACTTCCACATAAATTTATTATTTACCTTTGTCGCTGGAGACCTTGTCCCACGTTATTTATCATATATATTGTGTATGATTATATTTCAACTTCAAATTATTACTGGCAGATGTGACTATTTCTTGGCACCTCTCTTTATTACACTTTGTACCCAGCAATTCATTTTTCCTGATCAAGTCAGAGTGTCAGACACGTAGGTTTCATGATTTATTACTATGCTTCAGTACCTTTGTCTCGAGTATCCAGCTGTTCTCCAGCTGTTATTTTAGCACGTGTCTTACTTTTAGAAGGTTTTAACCGTACTGTAAAAGCTCTAATGTAATGCATCTCTGTAATCCAGTGCGATTATAATGTGTACTGAAATCATTACTGGTAGTCATTTTGCTCTTCTTTTTTGCTGTGAATATGTAGATACCCTGTGGCAAATGACAAGTATTTCTTGCTCTACTCAGTTGGAACATCAGGGAAAAGTCTTATTTCGGTCAGGTGGTTCTGAGGTCAAAACAAACAGTACTTAAATATATAGAAAACAGTGAGGAACAGCATTATGTCTGTCGGAGGGTAAATTGTGTTCATACGTAGCTCTAGAGCTTGTAGGGGTTTAACAGCAATTGGTTAAAGACATCTTAATTCTTACAAGCAGTATCAGATACATTTATTTAGGTACATGTACTTAATTTGGGGTGTAATTTTAAAATGTAACTTTATGTTTAGTTGGTCGCCCTAATTCAATTTGCGATACCTTCAAGGAAATTCTTCCTTGAAGAAGAAGGATGTAAATGACAATGCATTTGTTGCATTGTCAGAATTATTGCATTGCTCTGCCAATGATGTCACCTACATTTCAATCCCTGGTGCTCTTTGTGACTCTGTGGCTTTGGTAGATGCTCATGATGCTACTCAAGGGACGGCAGCTTTCTGCTTTTTCTCTCTCCAGAGGAAGCTCCAGCTCGGTCCCGTATGAGCTTTGGGTTTGGCCAAAGAGATTGTACAAGAGCCACTGCAGTCTCCCTGCTCTGGGGGGTGGAGCACTTGCCTAGCAACAACTTTTTTAGAGAAAACTGACTTTTCCAGCATTGTGACACAGCCGGGTTTGCTGGCCCTGGGGTGGGACAGCCCAGAAGGGTGAGCAGAGAGCACTGGCACCAGGTACCAGCACCTTGAGGGGGTGTGATACCACTACAAAAAGTCAGTGTTAGGCATGTTGTGTTAACTCTTGGTAGGTTAGCCTTGGCACCCCCTGCAGAGTGAACACAGGTAGACCAGAACTTCACTTTGTCTCCTGAGGACAGAGCTGTTAAATGATTTCCGTACTTGGGTTACATGACTGCGAGTAGGAGGGAAGTTTAGTGTAAAGTTATGTGTTCATTTTCATACTTTTTTTCTGTTCATAACAGCAATGCTAATTACTTTCACCCATGCAGTCTTTTAAAAAACAAAGTGAGGTGTTTCAGACGGTTCCAGGTCTTGCTGTGGGCCGGCAGGTCTGCAGTGGGGTGGCCGGCCGGGCAGGCACTGGTCCAGCTTTTCCCATCACCGAGCTGGTGGGGAGCGATGTGAGCTGGTCCTCAGCCTGGGGCTGGGTGGCTCGGGGACATTTGTCCTCGAAGCGCAGGTAGAATTCCTTCACTTACATTTTGCTCAAATGCAAATTTATTCAATTTTCTATCAGGCATCAAGGGGTGATGGGAGTCCCTTTCTGCATGTCACACAGAATAGTTGGTATTTAACACAGGTATTTTCTACAGACAGTCAGGTAAAGTTCCCGTTGTTCTTTGGAAATATTTTCTTTAGAATAGTTACTATTGACAGCTTTAATTTCTACAACTGGCATGAAAAAATATCCCAGGAGTGACGGTGAGGCTGGCGTGGGGGCTGAGTGGGTGAGTTCTGCCATTGCTGTGGCCGGGATCGGGGACCAAGGACGTGCCATCAGGTCATCCCCAGAGCTGGGGACCCCTGGGACGGGTTTGGGGGGACACAGGTTGGCTGAGTCCCATCTGCTGGCACTGTCCCGGTCATGATCTGATCCCCCAGGATCTGAGCCACCGAGTCTGCTCTCAGAAGAGCCAGAGCTCCCTCTGCTTGCAGGCAATTTATGCAGCGCGTTAATTACATTTCCACTAGCAGGGAAAGGCATTCCATATAAAACCTGTTTAGATCTGTATCTATTTTAAAGATAGTAGCTCTGAATAAGAGTAAAGGTGGTGAGAAACCAGGATGCACGTGATCTTTTGAGCTGGAGGTAACAGTGAAGGTTTCCAATATATATTAAGTTTTCCAGGAAATCTGAAAAAAATAAAGTTACGTATCTATATCTGCATTGCAAATTAAGACTAATTTCTAGTTTGTAAAAGCTAATGTACTACTTGGATGAATTTAAATTAGTAGGTGGGCCAAATTCTAGTCTGACGTTAATTAATGACTCTGGTGATACGATGCTTAATATCGGCTCAGGATACTGTCCCAAATTCTCTAAGTTGGGATTTTTACTGTATCTCAAAGCATAAGAGAAAAACATCATGTGGAAACAATCATGTTGTACCAGATTGGAACTGACTTGTGTATTAAACTTATAAGAGGAGTCTTTCTTGTGCTTTAATTATACAAAGGCAGTACGTCTGCAGCACTGTCACATTGTGTTCCATGCAGTGACTTCTCTGGGTTGCTATTCCAGTAAATGGGAAGTAATTGAGCAGGGATTACCCTTGGCACTGGAAACACAGCCGTTCCCTTTGTCAAGCCAGCTCTACAAAGACTTTCTTTTTTTTTTCTTCTGTGAGTAAGCATAAAGTTTTCTAAAAGGACTGGGACTAAAATCTTTGCTTCTCTGCCAAGCGCTCAAATGCCATAGTTTTGTGTGTGGGTGAAGGTTACTTCATCACAAAGAGGGTCCTGAGGGACCTCGATCTGGAGATGAAGGTTTCTGCATCCTCACCACCCCTGTGATTTCCTGATTTCCAGCGCCATGAGAGCACTGGGTTATACACGCCAGCAGCTTGCCCAGAGCTCTGGGTTCCCCTTCTCTGGGAACAGATGAAGTCAATGAGTTCTGATAAATTTGCAGTGATACCCGAGAGCGGCTTTATTTCGAACCCAACATTGCTTCCACGCGGAGAGGAATCCCTTTTTAATTATTACTTTCTCACTGGAGTAGAGAGATTTGTAAATCTGTTCTTGTGAGACTCTTTGCAACCGCGTGTCGACATCTGAATTTTTGAAACACTTTTCTGGGGGTGTGTGACAGCCTCAGCAAGTTACTAAAAAAGTGCACCTGTGTTCACAGTAACCAGCCAGTTCCTCTATTTTGAGAAAGATTAAATAAAATTCTTGTAACTGTATCATCCTGTACTTCCCCACGCTGGGGCTGTTTGGGGGTGGCAGCGTCTCCAAAGATATAGGTCTGCAGAACATCAGTTGTTCACTAGGAGAAAAAATATGCCCCTTGTTATTACATAGAAATTAAAAAAACCCCACCAGTAAAACCCCCAAACCATCAAACAAACAAACAAGCAGAAAAACAGAGAGAGATTAAAAGAGGTATTCAAGGCATGTTTTTGGGCCTGGAGGGGGATGCAGGACATTGTGCCACGGATGGCGCGGTGCTGTGGCTGCTCTCCAGGAGGGGGATGAGGAGCTGCAGTGGGACGGGTCCTCTCAAATTAGGGCCATCCGAATCGTTCTTTCACAGCAGTGAAGTGTTCTGAAAAGTCTTTCAAACAGCACAAGGCACATCGGTTAGAGGACACCACGGGGAATTTGGAAGCCAAATTGGATCTCAGTGTAGTTAGACTGTTGTTTCTGGGGTGAATCTGCTGGGTTTGTGTCAGTTTGCTGGGCCAGGGACTTAGCAATTCCTTTCATTCATTTACTATGCCAAGGACTGCAGTAATGAGTGAAATACTGCAGGCACAAAGAAATTCACAGTAAATTCATATTTTCAGGCTTAGGAAATAAATACTGTTGAGTCGAATGTATTCTTTATTTTCAAAATCCACAGAGTGTAAAGTAGTGATGTACAGCTACGTAAAAGATCTGTGTGATCTGAATAGGTATTTTCTGTAAGAGCTGAAGTGAGCAGCCAGCGTTCTGGCAGTGAGCCGAAGGGAAACCATGAAGTGTGGGGAGGCAGCGCTTCCCTTTCCCATCGGAATTCAGATCAGGACTCGGCAGAATCATGGGAACGGGGCACAGTCCAGCGCTGCCGAGGTTTGCGGGGCGGGAGAGCAGGGACAGGAGGAGAGGGGCTGCCTCCAGCTCATACCAAAATATGGAGTGCCAATTTATACTCTTACTTATAACGGTTATTAATTGCTCGGTTTATAACCCAATTTACAAAATCTCAGCGGAGTGGTCAGCTTAATTAATCAGGTTATAACTGCTCTGCACTGAGGAAGATTAAAAAGGGAGAGACATTGAGGAAAAGAAGGGAAAATGAATGGAAAGATAGGTCTTTCCAATGTGCTGCCCCTAAGTGTTTGACCACTGGGTGCTGTACAGCCAGGGTGGGAGAGGATGCTCCCAGGAGCGGCCGTACCTAACGGCCAATAAACCCAGACAAGCACAAGCTTCCTGAATCATCCTCCCTCCCAGTTAGAAACAGATACTCATGTCTGTATAATAAAATAATTAAACATGACTACTTGGGGCATAATATTACCTCTACTTTTATCTCTGAATTTTCAAAAATTAGTGGGTTGTGCTTTAACTAAAGGGCTTTTCCAGTGCACGTAATTCAGTAATCTGAATTTTTAGGAAATTTCTCTGGTCTTTTGCTCTTCACAACTCACGGCTCGCCCTGAGTGCCCAGCCCCAGCCCCTGCCTCTCGGAAGCGCTTTTGGGAAGTCTCCAGTGCAGGGCTCAGGGAAAGCTTTGTTCTGGGGAGCTGAAGCAGCCTGATTTTGGCAGGGTTGTATTGCATGTGGCTCCTTTGCCAGGCCAATTGTGGGCTGTCAGCTAATGAATCTTTGATGGGGCATCCATTCCTCATGCATCAGACACCACTGTTTGCTGGTGTCTACCAGAAGAAACCTACCTGCTGGAGAGCAGTGTCAGATGTGAAGGCTGGTGGGACATGAGGTCCACCGTGCCCACTGGAGCTTTGTTGGGCAAAGATCAGACAGATATGCCTGTTACTATCGAATTATCTTCAGCCAATAAACACTGTATGCTCTTTAATTTCTGTAGTCTGTGTACCTGAGAGCTGCACTGCCTTTCTACAGCCAGCTGTTGGTTTCTTCAGTCTAAAATACTTTTTCATGCTGGTAGAAGCAAGCCATGAGGTTTGCCGTTGGCTTTTTGCCATCATGCTAGAAATGACATACATAATGGTAGAAAATACTAGTCTTTTGGAAATGCTGTTTAATTTCCAACCACTCTGTTCTGACTTCTGCGTGTTGCACAGATGATTATCCCTTGCTGTGGTGGATTACACAAAGGCTTTACAAAGCCCTGCTCACCCAGGGTAGCCCAGGCTGCCCTTCAGGGCAAAGCACAGCTCCTTCGAGAACTTCATCGCATTTAATCACTGAGGCCTTAAGTAAGAAAATCATGTAATAAAATGTGAGTGCCTGTAGACTTTTTTGTAAATATAGCGGCTTTTGACCCCAAGTGGCCTTTCTCCCTGTCATATGAGGTTGCTGTATTTAAGGAGGCCTCCAAGACTTGCACATGGCAGGTCTGCAGCAGGACCACAAGTGTGTGATGCGTGGTACCGACCTCCCGGTGAAGGACCCCGAGGGCACGGGGCTCCATCTGCAGCTCCTCGGCAGGCTAATAGAGATCTCGCCCGTAATCATGGAGGATATCTGATGTGGATCATCCTCCTGCTGTCTCCTTGCACTTCTCCCGAGCACGTGGGTTCCCGCGCCCCGGGAGAGCTGTCAGTAGGTTTCAGAGTTGCTGATGGAGCCTGGGGCTGGTGAGGGCAGAGCGGGGGCTGCCAGGCAAACACGCTCAGTGTTCTGATGAGGAATAAGGTGAAATAACCTACCAAGGGAGAGCTGGTTTCAGGATACAAAGTCAAAAATTCTGATTGAATGTCAGCACATAGAGGAGGAGGAGCCAAGAGAACTGCCTGCAGGTACAAAGTGTTTCTGGCCACAGGCTTTGCAGGCTTTTCTGCTCAGCTCCATGTTTCCTGCCTTGATCGGTCCGTCCACGAAGCTTGTCCCCTGCCTGCCAGGGCATAGGACGCCATGGTTCCCCTCATCCCTGGAAATCAGCTGGTGCTCCTCTTTGGGAAAGGAGGAGAGGAATTTAACCTGCACAGCCTCTGCTCAGGTCAGAAAACATATGATTCAGGAAATGAGATAGTGCCAGACTACAGCGTTCACACTTCCAATATTTGTAGAAGAACTTAGAGAATTTGTTTCCTGTTGTGAAGTAAGGAATATATAACCTAAGGCAGTGCCACCTTAGGTGTTTAATGTTGAAATAGCAGTAAAAAATTCAAAACAGAGAAGAAAATTGCCAGAAAAGGAACTTCCTTGAAGCCAACATGTACGACCCTTTTGTAGTTCAGCTCCGTTTTTCAAAGGTAAAAACAGCAAACACAGTATGCATCTAATTTACTGGTGGCTTGTGTCCTCTGCAACTTCACTCTGGTAAATCCCTCCTTATTGCTACCAGGGTTTTGGTTTCCACACCACACTGCACGAACTTCGCTGTATGGTGTTGAAAGAAGTGGATATTGTTTCTGATTTCCAAACTTGGATACGTTTACAGAAGTGATTTGTGAGGTGCAAAAAAAATGAAATTGCACTGGGACCAAAAGTTCAGGAGCTGCTGAGAAATACCTTGCTTTGGGTGACGTNTTGCACTGGGACCAAAAGTTCAGGAGCTGCTGAGAAATACCTTGCTTTGGGTGACGTGAGATACAGTTTTCTCCCATATCATGCAAATTATGACGGAAACGGGATTGAACAATGCAACCTAGTTACAACAAAGTCAGAAAAGTTTATTATATCTGTTGCTTCCACAGAAGTCAAAGCTTTCCTTACATAAAAGCAGTATATTCTGGATATAAATAGTATGCCCTGTCAGTGATAGGGTGTCTGCACAAATCCAGTTTGATTGTGGCACAATTTGTGTCTCTGGATCTATAAACTGTCTCCCTGTAAGCATGCAGCGGTGATAAAAAAAATCAGTTTTATACATATATATTTAAAATCCCGTCAGGAGATAAATCTGCTGCAAGGAAGCAAAAAGAAGTGGTGCTCTGCAGCTCTGCTGGCCTCGTGCCCAGTACACTTGGCAATGGGGCGATGCTCATGTTCCCACCAACCTGAGTCTCCCCAGTGCTTAGGGAGCACCGGGACCCGACTGGTTTCTCTCTGATTTGTTGGAAGCATTTAAAAAAAACCCAAACAAACATGGGGGGAGGGTTTTCTAACTATTTTTTGATTAAGTAACAAAAGCACAGTTAGGAGCAGACTTCTGCGTCTGTGTTAAGTTTCTCAGGATCTGATACCAACAAATTCGATTCTTTTCTTACAATCATAGAATTGTCCAGGTTGGGAGGGACCTTCAGACCATCCAGTCCAACCCCCAACCCAGCACTGCCCAAACCCCCACTGACCCATGTCCCTCAGCACCACGTCTGCCCGGCTTTGAAATCCCTCCAGGGTTGGGGACTCCACCACTGCCCTGGGCAGCCTCTGCCAAGGCTTCACAACCCTTGCAGGGAAGAAATTTCTCCTAATATCCTAATACTTTCTAATATCCTAATATTTTCCAATATCTTAATATTTTATTTGCAACAAAGGTGGAAAGTTCTGTGTCTGGGAGAGTTCATTTTTAAATACAGGGGAGCAGTTTTGGGGAGGATGGTTTGGGTGGATGGCATCTTCTGGTGTCCACAGACCCGATCTGCTGACCTGGATTCACCCCACCCTTACTGAAGGGGTCAGCCCACCTTGTACCTGGAATTGTTTTTCCTTCTCTTACAATTTTAATAAAATATAATTTTGTGTGAGCAGCGGTGACCACTGGTATTTGCTGCCCAAGCAAAGTAAGGATTCCTCCGAAAATTTGAAAAATGTCATCAACAGGCCATATCCCAAAGCTTTCTGGGGAGAAAAATCCCATTTTTATGATAGTTTAATTGTTTGCAAACTGGTTGTTTGTGAAAAGGTAATTCAGCATCGAGAATGACTAATGCGAGCGAATTGCTGTGCCGAGCACAGAGCAGTTATTTACCATGGTTACCCCGGGAGATGAAGAAAGGTACAATTATTCCGAGAGGTGCTGTAGATCCTGTTTACTTTTTATTCTTACCGTCTTTCAAATGTGCTTTTTTCCCCCTATCTTTGCACAAACAACCAAAAACCAATTAGGCATATTTATCCAATTTCGGAGCATAGCATTTGTAATTAGAAAGCTTGCTGCTGGCCCGGGAGGGGTGGAAGGTGATGTCTGTGCCCGGCGTGGTGCTGCACGGGAAAACCACCTTCTCCCTGGATTGAGGTCCTTATGGAAGCTCCTGTGGCTTGATCCTATGTCTTCTACTGCGTTGAGGAAGATGCAGGTTCTGAGCTGGTATCGCGGTCTTCATTCTCTTACCAGTTTGCATATGTTAGTTCCCTTGAAACGTGGTGTATTTGGTAGAGCAACCTCTGGGGTGTTTGGCTGAGAGCAGGCTTTGAAACATCACAGCTACAAGGGAGTAAACACATCTTAACACATTAATAAAGTTTTAAAAGGCATAATGATTCAATTCTGAATAAATGATGATAATATTTATTTTTGCTTGGACGCTTCCTCAAATTATTCTGAGGTTTAGAGACCCTCAACTTCAGTCCCTGTATGATTTCAGGTCTCCCTTTTTGTGTCCAGCCCTTCCACATGGACACTTATTGTCTTCTGCTGGAAAGAGCAGCATTTCTGCTCCTCATACCTTCAGCTCCCTGTTTCCCCTGCCTTTAGGCTGCATCTCCCTCCCCTTTCTCTCTCCAGTCCCTTCTCCATTCCCTGTCCCATTAAAATCTGCAGAGACCTGCCCAGTTCTTCTCATTAAGAGCCATTTGCCACCTCCTCAGTGCCCACAGCTGCCAGGAGAGGGGCACGTAGGAGCCCAATAATCCCATAAAATCTCTTTGTGGTCTATGTGCTTCTTGCCATTGAACACACAGCCTTCATTTTGGGGGAAGCCTTCACAGACTTCACCCTTCTTTGTCTTTGACCCTCATTTAGTGGGCAGGGATTTGATCAACCTCACTAAACATACAGAAATGAAATGATGCCTTTTTTCCCTGAAAGAGAAAAAAACCTGCCACTGCAGAGGAGCGGGTTGGTGGCAGAATTTCAAAGGCGTTGCTCTCTTTGGTGCCCCTTCTCATTTGTCCAGTGTGTTTTTTACTCAGCAGGACAGAGAAAAGGAAGATGAATTTGTCAAGCAAATAAAAGTTATTGGGTCCTGTCTCTTCTTCAGTCAACAGGAAGGCGATGTTTAGTGCTATAATTAAGTGCCAGCTATTATCCGTTGGGTTTTCAAAAGTGCCTGGGCCGTTCCTGTTACAAAATGCTTTGAGACAGAACTAAGTAAAATCATAGAATGGGTTGTGACTTTTGCTTCGCTTTTATCTTTCAGAAGTTTTGTTTTAATATTTAACAATATTTTAATATTTAATGTAACTGGAGCTCTATATAAGCTTGTTATTCTAGACCCTCTGGTGTGATGCTAAGAAGCTGCCCAGCTAATGGGATTATTAAAATGCTTGATGTGTTGTTGTTTGGCTGGTTAGTAATAGACGTGTCTGCGAGCGACGTCAGACACAACTGGGGGATGGCCCTGGCTTCACAAAGTCCCTGTGTCACCCACTCTTTAAAAAGTTTGAATCATTTAGCCAGTTATTGTGACTAAAGACAGGTGCTATTATTTCCTTGCTCGTCAAAGGCCAGGGATGAAATAGGCTCCCAGCTGCTCTGTAACAACTGCAGCTCCGTGCGGACATCGCCTGTCTGTAGAACGATGAGGATTTGTCCTTCCAAATATTTCCTGAGCTGTATTTCTTCCCCTGCAAAACTCAGAGCTGTGTATGGAATTTTACCATCTTTTTCTCCATAGGAAAAAACCTCAAGCCACCCCTCCGAAATAACCAAATTTACATGACAAGCACAAATGAGTTATTAGTGGAGTTATATCCACGTTACTCTGGGTGTTTGCTGGAGTTGGGAGATCTGGTTCTGTGGCACCAATCTGTGCTCTATGTAGGAGAGCAAATCTCTGGCTGCTGGGGCTTTGTGGTGGTAAATTTATGGCTGGGAGTAAGTGTGCACCCAAAACATGGAGTTTAATGAAAATCGTCTTAGCTTTGTCTGTGCAGTGTCTCCTGTCGGGCTGTGTTCACACCAAGAGGCTCAGCTGGGGGGTTGCGGATTTTGTGGGGCTTTTTGCAATCTGGGAATTCACACTCCCACCAACTGCTTTTCTCTGTCCACGTGCCCCAGTGCCGTGTACGTCTGTGCAGACACAGTGAGAGAAAAACAACAATTCTGCAGTAGAAACAAATAATGAAACTCAACCCAGATGTTGTGAAGGATCTATGCATTCCACAGATATTCTCACATTTTCGTTTCATTGTGGTATTGAATATTTCTTCAGCTGCGTGTTTGAAGGACGAGGCATATTGGCAGGATGTAGCTTTCAGCACCCATATTCCCTGGTCTTCTATTCCAGACTATTCCACCCTCAGGATTTGGAGTACAGTTTTTGGTCCTATTATTTGGTGTTTGGTGGAAACAAAAAATAAACCAGAGCCAACATGAGCATACATTAGATAAGTGTATATGGGGAAGTTTCCCTCGTACCCGTTACAACGTGTCCCGTCAGTAGAGCCTGCTAAGGAAGTGCCCAGTGAACTTTTCCCACAGGCTGTGTGCGCGTCGCTGATTGCTGAAATAGAACTTAAATGGCTGAGCACATTTCTGCTTTCTACTGTGATAGAGCACAACATTTGAAAAAATGTGATAGAAAAGTCTCCAGAGCTGTTATAGTACATAAAGGACCCATTTTTCTTCTCTGCCAAACCGTCTTTGATTTTTCATAGTCTTTCTAATAAGTATTACTTTTTTTGATTAATTTATAACTACTGGAATTCATTCTTTCAAGTGATGTTGGTCCTTACACTGCCTCCGGACTACTATTAACAAAGTCATGAGCCATTCAAATATAATTCACTATGAGAAACTCCAGGGCCGATCTCCGTCTGACATTTTTTGGCTTAACTAATTTCAAATAGTTTAAGCATATGTTTTATTCCCCAGGCATGGAAAATAGAGAAACCTGCAAACAGTTGTTATTTAAAATACAATTGAAAATGAAGCTAAAAAAAAAAAGAAAAAAGTAATAGTTACTTTAATTCTTTGTAAAGATTATATGTGTAGTAGCAAAATAAAGCTTCCTTTTCAGATAGTTTGCTCTTCTGACTTAATAGAATTGTAGAATATTATTGATACTTTCTTGGAATAATATATATGCGCATACAACTATAGACATAGGATAGTATATATAAACACACACATATTTATGAATTTATATAAGAAAAATAACCTGAAGACCAAGAAGGTCCTTTTTGAGCTCTGTGTCACCGGAGATCACCACCTCACCACGCATTTCCTCGGGCCAACCCTGCCAGTTTCAGGCATGCTCGGGACCTTGGCAGGTAGATAAAGGTGCTCTTCTTATCTGGAGAACTGTTTCCAAGATTTGAAAAGTTCTTTACGAGCATGTCCAGTTTTTCTAGAATTTTAATTGTTTTAATTTTGATAAACTTTTCCTTGTGAAAATTGCAACCTTTAATGGCTCTCCCAGATCTTCTCAGGTTTTGGCACCAGCCACAGAGCGATAGTGGCTCCACCAGCCATCGCATGCTCTCTTTGCTTCTCCTCTCCCAAATCCAAAATGGTTTTCCCACTTGACTTGTAAAGAGCCATTCTTGAATCTCCCTTCCAGTCAATTAAATTCATTAATTAAAAGAAGATAAAGATCAGCGAGTAAAGGCTGAGCTAATATATGCTTAATGCATTGTTATATCATGCTTTGTCAAACACACTAGTAATTGCTCATTTAATTTATTCATTTCAGCGTTACTGATTTAAATATCTTTCTGGACTTTTTGGAGTCAGCTGTCATTTGTTTAATGTCTGCTGGTTGCATATCAAAATGTCAGTTTATTATGCTCAATACATTATCTATGACTTCAGTTTCCTTAAAACCTCTAATTGATATGACAGTTCTCACAAAAATCTAGTCCTGATCTGAGAATTATTTCAATCTTAATATGAAAAGGCAGCTCCTTTTGCCGAAGGGTTTTATTTGTATGTCACCTTTGCATAATTGCAATGTCATGGGGACTCTTCCTCTCTTGGTGACTTCACTTTTCAAAGCATCGTTGGAGACAGTCGCAGCCTTTACGATACGAGGTCAAGTTGTGAAGTCCTTCAGATAACTTCTGCTGGCACATCATATCGAGTCATTTGTTGCTTTTGCTCATTATTTGTGTGCAGAGGAACACGAATCACCAGCACTGCACAGCAACCTGGGAGCCTTCAACGAGTCCTGCCGCATCCGAAGAAGCCATTGAAGGGCTATATGCATTTGGACATGGGAGAGAGAAAAAAAGTTTCATGAATGATTTGAATCCTCACAAACCCTGAAAGCAAGCAGAATTGCACTAGCAGCCATTGAATAATAATTGTTTGAAAAGCTTTAATTAAATATATAAATTGGGGAAAAATCTGCCCAGTTCAGGAAGAGGAATGCAGGCTGGTGAAGAGAGAATTAGCTCAAATGCCAAACCTTATCCTGTCTTCAGAAAATATCTAGCAAAAGCCTACTCCGCAACAAAAGACTTTACATAAAATGTTAAAACAATTATTCTTACAGGAGACAAAAAAAAAGATGAAATATTTGATAAAATGTCAATTTCTTAAAGGTCTTCAGACAAATCGATCACTGGAGACCAGGGAGTTCAATGTGAGGGGCCGTTGACGAGGAGAGCTGGACAGGAGGCTTATGGCTACTGTCAATCTGAATTACATGTTTTCTAATAAGGTTTTTATTAAAAGATTTGATTATAAACTTCAAGCAATAGGTTACAGAAATTGTACGTGTGTGTACATGCATGTGTTTATATACATTTGTATAAGAACATACAGAAATTATATTTCCAGTTTACTTTTTCCTTTAAGTGGGTCCGGGATACTCTGGGGTCTGTACACAGATGGTTCTGCCATAAATGTCGATGCACGAAGTTGGAGAATACACAGAGAATTTAATCACTGTTCTGTGCGTGGGGCAGCTCCAGAACACTTCCCCTTCTGTGAATATTCATTATTTTCTCAGTCTCCTTTCTCCGGGTCATTAATGAAGATCAAAACCCAAGTGTCTAAATAGCATTCCCTTTGACAAAAGAACCCATTCTTTCAATTGTTTCTCACTGGTCAGGTTTCTCATCTTTTTTGCTTTCCACCAGCTCCTTTTTAGTTCCTTTTCCTGGACGTGGTGATGCTGGGGCAGCGCAGGTGTGAGCCTGCTGCAGCTGGAAGGGGGTTTCCAGCAGCCGAAGAGACACATCTGCCAGGCCAGAAATTACAGGCTGGACTCCTGGATAACCAACTTATTGAAACATATTGGCCTCTTTTATAACGAGGACTCAGGCTGTCATATAGTCTTTAGCTTCTCTTATGGTATGTGCATGTACTGTAACACAGGTACAACAAAAAAATTGGTATGAGCCTTCCCTCTCATTCATAACAAAATAACAGCAATATTAGCCTGGACCTTTGTTCTTAGGCAGGAGAAATGACACTCAGACCAAAGCGTGCTCTGGGTTTCAAGAGGGAAACCAGGAACATCTCCCAAACCTGTCCTGTTGGTACTCCCAGTCTTGCTTAACAGAATTTTAGGGTTGGTGTGAACTTGTGCCACCTCCTTTCCTGTTCTGGCAAATGTGAATGGGGAAAGAGGGGCAGCTGGTGGATGCAATTGGGAAAGCTGGAGCGAGTGAAGGGCAGCGAGTCAGAAGAGAGAAAAAACAATAATGAAATAGACAGAAATGGAGTTAAGTGACAGTCAAAGGGAAGATACTTGTATCTCATCTTCATTTCTGTTAATCTATCTTTTCTTCTGTAATTTATATAGTCTGTCTCTATAGCTTTACATTATTATTTAGATACTGATTTTAGCCTACAAACGTACCGCTTTGAAGTTTTTTTGTAGCTGTATGAAGCTGTGAACAAACCTTCAAAATACCTGATACTCAGTCATTAGTCATGGCTAAATACTTTAATATTTGGAACTAATTAACTATTGAACAAGGGATTTTTCAATAGTGAATGTGAGTGGTTTATTCATTCTCCATTCTTTAAAATATATTTTTTTTTGAAGTACGAAACAAATCTGGATAAAACAGTTACCACTAATGACACATACGAGAAGCAGTTTGGAAGATGGTCAATTTTGCTGAAATGCCCTATGCCTACTCTGCTCTTCCTCGTAATCCTCTCTCGCTTTCACCAAAAAATATTCGAGCTGAGCTACCTTATTTCGGGTATTTACTGATGAATGGAGTTGATGTTTTTGGAGGAGGAGTCTGTAATACAGTCACCCCTTCGTGGAAGCTAATGTAGTTGTGAGAAGTTGATAATTTATACCTTTATTCTTAACATATCTAAAAATCCTTCTCCTTTTCTGTGCGCACCTTCCCTTCCTCCTCAAGCCGAGAAGCTGCTCACAGCAAGGGCCGTCCATGGGCTTTCTCTTCTTCAGGCCTCTTGTGGTCTTTAAATAGAGACTAAAGGCTGGAAGAAAGGAACATGAGATAACGATCACATTTACTAAGGACTGTGATATTAGAGAAAGGTCTATGTATTAAATGAAGTTAAAAATCCCTTCTGATTTTATTGTTTCTTGTAATACATTTTTGTATCATGTCAGGTCATGGACAAAGGGAAATTTCATCCAAAATGCTAAAATTTTATATGAAATCCAATAGAAAAGTTGAGAAGGGTTCACAGGGATATCTAAAAATAGCTTGTCCCATGATTGCCTTTGGCTGGACTCCATTAACCTCAGTGATTTGAATTTTTTCTTTGAAATTTTCAGTTAATTTCTGAGCTTTCTATCAGCTTTTTAAAGAAAGATAACAGTAGGAATAGGGTAGGTGTTCTGACTAGTAGTGGCAAGAGTAGTATAATAAGTTTCGAAATCACTTGATTTTGGATGTAAATAAGAAATGAGCACAGAAGCTGGACTGAAGGACATTGGCTGGTAAGAGAGGCAGGTGTCACCCCTGGTGTCTCTCGTCCCCACAGCGCAGGGTCTAATAACTGTGGCTATGACTCCGGCCAGCAACGAGACTGTCCCCACCAAGGTCACTGATATTTTGCTCTCCGTGTCAGGCTTTGATTTATCTTCCACTGCAATATTACTTGAACCTGGGAACTGTAAACAATAATTACCTCCCGTCCCCTTGGCCAGTGTGGCGGTGCTTTATGCATATCAGCCTCTTGCAGATCCTTCAGCCGTTTTTGACCCGACTTCCATAGCTTTCCACAGTTTGTTCTGTAATAAAAAAAATGATTGATACACCACCTCTCTACACTTTTTTTTTTTTTAATACCTTGGAGGTGGATTGCCTCCAAGGTCACCCTAGCACTGAAGGCTTCATTCTGAGGGTATTTTCTTTTTCTGTTTTACCATTGGTCTTACTCTATTTTCTGTTAAACCAAAGCATGCTTCTTCTATTGTTTCTCTTCTTTTTTTGGTATAAGCTTTAATTTCCACTGGAAAAATAAGAACATTCAAACATCAATGTAGAAATGTGTATGCTTTGTTTGTTCTCTCATCTGCAAACACAATATGGGTGTTATTTTTGTTCTAATTCTCACTTCACTTCTATTAAGGAGCAATGTAAGTGCTATTGCTGTATGTTGCTGCCAATTTTCATGGCATTTGAAAAAAAAAAGCAAACAGGTGCAGAACCTTTCAGGAGCCATCGCAGTTTGTGTGTGGCTTAAATTAGCTACATGCAGACTCTACGAATTTCTGGAAAGTTTACTAGTGGTCTTAGAAACTTAGAGCATCATCCTTCCGCCGTATGGGGAGCCTCTCCTCTTGCACTGTTGTGTTTCTACCGTGGTCACGTGTTGCTGGGTTTGAGCTAATAGTGAACGTGCGAGAAAGCTGATTTTCTGGTATTAAATTTGTGGTGAATGGCAAATGGGATACTTTCACACTTTTTACCTATTTCAGGGATACGTTCTGCCAAGTAAGGCTGTTTTCTTACAAAATGGGGCCTTGTGTTCTCTACCCCTCCTTTTCCCACGTGTTGAAATGTTCTCGAGTTCTTCCCTATGGTTCTCCTCACTCCCTTTTCAATGAGTCTTGTCCTCTGGGAGGAGATGCTGGGACCAGGAGATGCTTTGAGTAGGAGATTCTGTGACCAGGAGGTGTTGGGATCGGGAAATGCTGGGATCAGGAGGTGCTGGGATCAGAAGGTGCTGTGATCAAGCGGTGCTGGGACCAGCCTGGAGATGCTGGGAGCAGCCTGGAGCTGCCTACCTGGCTGAGCTTTAGGGAAGCCTGAGCACGTTTGCAGCTCGGTGCTGTCTGTTCAAAGGAGATGGAGGAGGCTGAGTTGCTCCTGCCTTTTGCAGTCTAAGGCATTGATAGGGTGTCTCTTCTCATTTTCATGGAGTTCTCTTCAGTGAAAATCCCATCCTTCCCTGGGATTTGATGCAAACAGGTTCACAGGTCAGCAGGAGAGATGGGCAGATGGGGATAGCACAATTACCTGTGCCCGGTTTTGGGAGGGTGGAAAGGATTTCTACAGTCAGTTTATGTGAACACTGTATAAAAAAAATCAGTTTCTGTGGAAATTGAGAAAGTTGCGGCATTTCTTTGACTTTCAGAAAGCTCTTAATTTCTGTTGCAAATTCTCCTGGTTGCAGAAGATCATGCTCTTCCTCAGTCCACATCTGTGCACAGCAGGATTTGTGCCAGTTCATGGGAAGAAGCAGTGCAGGTTTGACAGTCACTAGATTTGGCTTTTATCTGAGGCCAAGCTGTGTGGTCCTCCATTTCCATTCCCGAAAACAGAGAAAAATTGGGTTTATCATCCGAACACCAAGCACCTGAAGAAAGATGCTTCTCAGAGCAGTAATGCTGCCGTTGCCACCGAGGTGTGGCAAGCCCTAACCCGCTAATACGGTCCTTTGGCAGCCGGAGATGTTCTGCTAACCTGCACCGATTGCTGGTAATTACTGCTCTTCTGATTCATTTACTGATATTGGATTTATAAGACAGTTTGTCTTTGGTCCCCATAATGAATTGTAAAGTGAAGCCAATGCCTTTTGAAAAAGATGTGAGGTTACTAATTATATTTAGCCAGTGGATTGGAATTACTGGAGTGTCTGTTTGGGACCATTCTGGCAAGTTGCTGATTTGTAAGTAATGAGAAATGTGTATCACTGGGTTTATTTTTTTTTTTAAACTATTCCATTGCAAAGAGAAGTTGTTATAGGATAAAGTTGTTGTTATGTAGGGAAAAAATGAACATGACAGCAGTATTGCAAGCTTAGTGATTGGTACAGATTAGAAGAAATGAAAAATGATAGGATGCAGAGTGGCAATTCAAACATTTGACAGTTTTTATAATAAAAAAAGCAGTTCATCTTATATTGAAAGTCTCTGGTACAAATTTTAGAAGTTCTGGAAGCAAGCCTTTAAACAGGAGTGAAGTATCCAATTCGCTTGGATGAGGAGATCCATGAGATCAGAGGCAGATGCTGGAAGGTGTCACCACTCCCCCTGCCCCGCCGTGGAGATGGCATCCAGCTCAGCGCTGGGTCGCATGGACTTGGATGTGGATTGATGGGGAAAGGGGGCGGCATTCGGGGATGCAGACAAAGGGCTGCTGCAAGAGATATTTTAATTCCCACTGAAGTTAATGGTGCCCAGTTTTGGTCCATGCCCTGCCACGGAGACCAGGACCATGCGATCCCTTCTGTCTAAGCCGGTGCCAGGGGGACGGCAGAAGCAGCATCTGCTGGATGCACCAGCATCTTCCCACGTTCCGCGTCTGGTCCAGCCCCAGCCCGGGGGTATGGGCAGAATGGGTGTGTATGGTGGCCAGGCAATCATTAGGGCACCATTGTTAATGAGACTGGAAAGAGGGCACGGAAAGAACAGGTGTGGATTCAGTCTTGCTCTGCTTTTCTGCATAAGGGAATCTTTGTGAGAGTGACCAAAACGCCGTCAATAGGTTTTGTTGTTGTTTCTATACTGAAAGAAAAATATTATCTAAGTGCAAAAATATACTTTCATATAAGTCATAACATGATTTCCACAGATATTTTACAGGTGTGTTTGGATTAGGCCATTCAATCCTGATCAAATAAAGCCTGATGTAATTTAGGTGCAATGTATATGACTAGTGAATAATATTTTACACTCTCACATGCAGAAGTTGCTTTACAATTCAAGGGTTTATATCACCATGCCAAAGACTGGAATAGATTGCAGGTTTTTAAACATTGCAGCTTTCTCATGGATCATTCATAATCACAGAATAAGTGTGGAATATGTTCTCTGGTTTTAAGTATTTGCCTGGTTAGCTACATAGTGACTGAAGTATTTCAGATTAAATCACATGGAGGAATTAAAGAATTAATCCAAAGCAATATGAAAAATCACATTTATTTTACCCGACTAGTTTTCAGTAGAGTTAGCTAAATGGCTTTCCTTCAGTGTTAGATATGGTCAAATACTGCACTAAGTGTTTCAAACTACTCAGTTTTTAAAGTAATTACTCCGGATTGAAAATGTGTCTTTTTTGCGTTGCACTAAACCAGGAAAAAACTGTGTGAGTCTAGTTAATGGAGAGGAAAGTTTGGATTCCTCAGAGCTGTTCCTTCTGGAATTCATAGTTTCAGCATTACAGTTATCTTCTTGGGAAACAAAGGCCTCCCTGTGACAGAGCACCCCCTCCAAAGGGCCTGGCCATAGAAACAGGGGCGACCTTTGATGTTGTGAGTTGTGCAGTTCTGGAGAGGGGATCGCTCCGTGTCAGCCCTTTGTGAGAGCTAATGGAGGCTTAACAACTTAATCATTTATACCCTTATTCTTAAAGTATGTCTAAACCCTTTTGTTTTGTCTTTGTACTGCTTTTGGATAGATCTGATGGTTCAAAACTATCTGAAATTTCTTTCTTATGAAGGCACAAAACTTTTAGATTTTTTATGTTCTTAGATGATTCCTTTAGAAGTGCCATTCTCACCTTCAAGAGTTACAAGGAATGGCACATATATCTCAATTTGGAAAGTAATCCTCAAAAAAGGAGAAGGGCAGACTGAAAAAAATAAGCTTACGATGAACTTGCACGAGACTCAGAAAAAGAAAATGCCTGATTTGATTTTATACCAAACATGCCTTTAGTTTCTGAGTTGGAAGCATACAAAGGGATTGTTGGTGGCTGGGCAGAAATCCATGTGATGGTGACAGGCTGGGTTGCAAAAGAAAAGTGATGAAAATATGATATCCCAGGTCCTGGTAGAGGTATGGGTATGTGTATGAGACACTGGAAGCTTAGAGAAAAACTAGTTGGAAAATAGGAGTTTAGGTATTATTTACTTCAGATATTATTTGATGTCTCTTCTTTCTAGGAGGAAAACAGACAAAGAGAAATGCAACTGCAAAACTAGTAAGTGCAATGGCACAATAGGAAACCAGATTCACCACATCTGTGGGAATTTCATCTGTTTACATGAGGGCTGCACAGGCCAACACAGTTATTTCCTTCAGCGCTGCACTGTACCCTTAAACCCCCCAGTCCTGGAAACATCACTCTGCAATTCATTAACAGCTGTGGAAATTCAGTGTGATTGCTTTTGTTTAATTTCAGTGAGAGAACATGCCCAGACCTGGCCCAAACACAGGGCAACTTACGGTAATGACATACATTAGAAACTAATTTAAAACATAACTAATGTATTATTGACCGTAAGATTAGACTCAAGCTTAGATTTGATTCCTTCTTCATAATTTTGCTGCGGGGACAAATCAGGCTCCTGGGAGGTTTGATTTGGGTCCCTTTGGGATCCTGGACTCTGGCAGCAATGGGGCTTCTTAAGGTGATGTCCTCAGGCAATGTTGTGTGTATTTGGAGTGACAGAAAGTTTTAGACAAATACCTTTCTTTCCTTGCTTGCATCAGCAGTGACCTCATGGCAAAGGCATGTTGAGCTCGAGCTCTGCTGTGGGGTGTCCTCACCTCAGTAGTCTACTGGGTGGTTCTGAGCCAGGTTTGGTGAAAACCATCCTGGATCCCACATCCTCCGGGCTCGTGCCCCCGGGGCTGGGACGGGTAGAATGGGAGTGAAAATTCTCTGATATCATGGTGAGTGCACTAGCTCCGCGTGTCAGCATAAAGAGCAGATGTTGAGATGTGGCGCATCCAGGTGGTTGGATGGTTGGACTAGATGATCTGAAAGGTCTCTTCCAGCCTAGGCAATTCTATGATTCTAGGTGACAGACCCAGCACCTAGAGGAAGGAAATGCAAACCAATATCCAGTCTTTTAAAATGTGAAGTCTTAGGGTAAATAGCAGGAGTCTGTAGATTTAAGTTGCTTAATAACCTTGTAAGAAGTTATTTCATCTTTATTACTGGAGCCCCAGTCTCCCAAGTAACAAGCAATGGGACAGGAGGAAATAGCCTTGAGTTGCCCCAGGGGAGGTTAGGATGGAGATTGGGAACAATTTCTTCCTGGAAAGGGTTGTGAAGCCTTGGCAGAGGCTGCCCAGGGCAGTGGTGGAGTCCCCATCCCTGGAGGGATTTCAAAGCCGGGCAGACGTGGTGCTGAGGGACATGGGTCAGTGGGGGTTTGGGCAGTGCTGGGTTAACGGTTGCACTCAGTGATCTGAAAGGTCCCTTCCAACCTCAACCATTCTATGATTCTGTGTTTCCCATTGCTTTTGATGGAAGAGTGTCCCCGACTCAGGGTCAGACTTTTGCTTGCCCTGGGCATTGCTTGTGAATGAGTCTGACTCATGGGCAGAACCGCTCTCCTGCTCGTGCCAGCATCGCCCACAGAAGGTGATGGCTCACAGTGACCCCGGGCACTGGCCAATGCCCATTGCCCCCAGGCAGCTGAACCAGCATCTGATGCCATGGTGGTGTCAGGGGCAGGATCTTGCCACTGGCAGCCTGCCTTTCAGCTGACAAGGACAATGCAAGACTCTTTTTCTTCTTTCTTTTGTTTCCCTCTTGGTGACAAGGCCAGATTCCCCACCTTTTCTTTGCTTACGAGTACTTGTCTATTTTTGAGACTCCTATTTTTATTGCATTTTAACAGCAGAACTTGAAGCCTTTCTTCTTCTCCACCAAACATAAGTGAAGATATTCTCTTGACACTTTGTCTTGCTTTGTGCCTGGATGCCAGTAAAAATCAGGACCATAACTTCACAGGGGGCATGTCCTTAGCAGCGGGCATCTGGAAGTGGTTAGTTCTGGACCATACAAAATGTTGATTTTGTAGGCATTATTGTCTAAAAATAGATGATAGGTGAAAAAATATTGCGTTCTCACACATGCGCCACTGGTTTGTTTTGAATAAAATTGTTTATCTGATTGTATTTTGGTGGTTTCTGTCCTAGGAACAGCATACCTGAAGCAAGTTGCCTCATGATATAAAATTAATGTTCCCTCCTCACTTAGCATTTACTCATTGCTATCAATTACTTGCTGTAAATGAGATAATTAATCTGGCACTCTTGCCCTGCTGCACGCTATCAGGAGGGCACAGGAGGTGTTTTACTGTGCCATGAGAAGACAGTTGAGTGTCCCTTCCGCAGAGGCAAAAGTTTAAAAATAAAAGAGCGTGTTCCGTGGTTTTCAGGAAATGGGGAACTAAAATGTCGGTGTGTGTTGTGTGGGACACTTACCACCCACTCGCTCTGCAGTGTCTGTCCAAGAGCAGCTCTTTGAGCCAACAGCTTTACAGTACATAATTTTGGATAATATTTTAGTTAAAGAATAATAAATTAGTCTTTATGTCTGACCTCAGGAGTGAGGAACGGCCGATGAATGGACAGGACTGTCAGTGTGATCCTCCCAGAACCGGAGCTTTGTTAGTTCCACCCTGATGAACACAGAAAGTACATCCCGGCTGCATTGTCTGGTTTATTAGAATTATTTTCTTTTTGCTAATAATTGTAATTAATTATCACAGCTATTTACTTATGTTGTGTAGAAATGCACAGACAATTGACTAATTACTTCAGACCATCAGCCGGAGAGAAGGAGAAAATGCTCAGGGCGGACGGGTTCCCCTTTCCAGCAATCTGTGTAATTCTGTTCCGTTTCGGAAAGCGCCGTGTGCAGGTGATAACCGCGTTAGAGTCTGCTGCTGAAGGGCTACTTATAACTTGGTCCTGGTTTAGATACCTGTAATTTCAGGGTCTTTTGAAGACCGAGGATTGTGGCCAATTCAGCACCGTGGGCTTTGCAAGGCTTCTCCCTGCCCCGGGTCAGGAGGCATCTGGGTCAGCATTGCTCAGGTCCTCACCTCAGCGCTGCTGAGTCTTGTTAAACCCACCATGATGCTGAATGTTCTGCCAGGAGTATTGGAAAAATAAACTGCTAATTCATGTCAGAGGCATGGAATAAAACCCAGCAGTTGCCATTTTTGCCATGGTGGCTTCAGAACAGAATTCACCTGATTTCTCCCAGAGACTTTCCTGGTACCAGAGTTCAGGTTTAGGTGTTATGTTTCTGCATCTGAAGAATAATTCAACTTTTTTGACTTTCTGAAACTCCTGCCAGTAACCTGAAAAGACTTGCCAGTCTTTTAAAATTGTTTGGTAATTTCTCCCTACCAAACTGCTCGCTAACAGTATGAGCAGTTGGAAGAAAAATGATTAATTTGCACAAAGATAATTTTTAAAGGCGATGATAATTTACCCCCTCTCCTCCAGGTCTGGCTGGAAACCAGACTCCTAGCGCCATCAACGTGCAAAGTCCTCGGGCGGTAAAGCTCATGTGCTGGAATTTGTGCTTTTGGAATCAAAGCTTTGCAGTGCTAGAAATGTCAGTCTAAACTCCTCTTTTTTGATATTTTCTTTAGGAAAGAATTCCATTCAAACAGAAATGTTCCAGAGAACAAAAATGAAATGTCATCTTTTATATCTCTTAAAGCCGTATATTGTGAGGATGTGCTACAGTCAGTATAACCCTTTAGACCGAGAAAGTTTCTGAACATCAAGAATTTTACCATGGAACGTTATATATTGTCTTCTGTAAATGTCACCCTTTGTGCACTCGTGCTGGACTGAGAGTGGAAATATGAACTCACATGAAAACGCTTGCGTATTAATATTTCATTTGATGTTCATAGTAATTATAATCAAGATTAATTCATTCAGTCTGAGTGCAGATACTATGCACCATGGGAATTCTAAATTATTGATTTTTGAGTGTGAGGTTGAACATAGCGATGCCGTAATGCTTCAGTAAAATCCAGAAAGAGGGTGAAGGTTTTGCTCAAAGGGGAGTAAGGGCACCCCCAGTCCCAGCATCAGGATGGACATCCCCAGTCGCAGTATAAAGAAGAACATCCCCAGTCCCAGTATGGGGACCGCATGCACTTCCAGTGCCATTTCCTAGCACAGGGTGCATCCTTCTCCTCCCACCCTCCATTAGCACCATTTGGACCTCATTAATTCTCCCCAGCCCTCCAGGGAGGCCTCTAGGAGCTGCCTCCTTGGCCGTGGGTCTCCGGCCCTGAGGAAGAGGGCAAAGAGAAGGAAATCATAGAATCATGGAATGGTTTGGGTTGGAAGGGACCTTAAAGATCATTCATTCCCACCCCCTGCCCTGGGCAGGGACACCTCCCACCAGACCAACTTGCTCCAAGCCCCCTCCAACATAGTCTTGGTCCATGAGTGCAGCCTCCTCCTCAGGCAGGACAGGAGCTAGTGAAAAAGCTTTGGCTCTCCAGAAAATGCTCTTTTCAATTAATTAACCAGCAGAGAGTGCACTCCCAGCTGGGGCACAGGGATGTGGATGCCTGCAGTAGGTTACGAGAACATTTTCTAAGCAGGTCTGCGCTTTGGAAAGAAATCCCTTCCTGCCTGAGTCATGGTTGATGGGGTGCAACTTCACAGCTTTCTGTGAGATTCTTGGGGAAAAAAAGAAAGTCTGGATACGAAATACAGCCATTACAAGAGAAATTTCAATTTTGTAAGGGGTAGAAAGCAGCATTAAGCTATAATTAAAAAGTTATTGGAAACCTCCACGAGGCTCCAATTCAATTTAATTAATGCAGCTCTTCCTCCATCCAAACGGCAGTAATCATTACAGTGGCATTTCAGAGGTTGCACAAATCTGGATTCTACCTATTTTGAATGCTAGGTGTAATTATAATTTTCTCATATCCATCCCGCTTTTCTTAGCAGAAGTTAAAATTCTGCAAAACCGGTCTTGATGGTGGGTTCAGCGTTACTCATTATTGCACTGGGCTAATGATGTCAAGGAAGAAAGTTTTAAAGCATTATGCACAAAAAGATTTCTGCTTAAAACCAGGAGACTACACAACTTGTGCTGGTCTGCATATTCATAAAAAAAAAAAAGAAAATGGGCTGTTGAAGCCAAGAATTAAAAACCCCTGTTGATTAACTTCATCGTTAGCAATCAGTGTGTGTTATTTCACTGTCAGAACTCACTCTTCTACACACTTTCAGAGACTGGTTAGTAATTAGAAGAGCAAAGATGGAAAGAATTTTGAAGGTCTTTGGGTAGAAGCACTGTAATTTTCATGTTGCGTGGACTTCCGACATTAACCCTTGGGCTGTGAGTCTCAAAGTGGTCCTTGAGCAAATGTAGCAGTTTCTTTATGCTGAAATAAAGTTGTATTTTTGGAGGAGTGTGTGAAACTCAGAAGGGTTGCTGTGGTCAGTCCAGAGGACTGGAGGGAGCTCCCCCTTCTGGATGATGAAGCTTTATATCTCTTTGTAAAGACACAAAAGTGAATTTTTATCATATCATGGGATGAAGATGGAGAACAGCATTCTGAAAAAATGCACGCAGGGCTAACTTTTTTAGAGATTTCGGGTTTGATCCCCTTTTACGCAAACTGCATTTCATTCTGCAGCTGTGGACCATGGTTAATGTGACACCAGGTCCTGTTTTTCCCTGAGACAGAAACAGAATCATCCGGGTTGGGAGGGATCTCTCACATCATGGAGTCCAACCCCCAACCCAGCACTGCCCAAACCCCCACTGACCCATGTCCCTCAGCACCACGTCTGCCCGGCTTTGAAATCCCTCCAGGGATGGGGACTCCACCACTGCCCTGGGCAGCCTCTGCCAAGGCTTCACAACCATTTTTGGGGAAGAAATTGTTCCCAATCTCCATCCTAAACCTCCCCTGGGGCAACTTGAGGCCATTTCCTCTTGTCCCATCACCTGTTCCTTGGGAGAAGGGACTGACTTTCTGATCTTTCCTATGCAGAAGACCCAATACCTTTTTTATTGGACATTTGTTTGGTTGTTGGCAAAGTTTTTGGGTGACGTTATTTGTGAAATGTTTCAAAAATACCAGTTGTGGTTCTTCTAGCAATTTTTCAATCTCTTTGCAAATCAATGGATTTTAACTGCGTTTAAAGTTACTCAGATCTGAGTATTACGCAGTTCACAGTTTTGTTTTGCATATTTTTAAATCAATAATATATGCAATTCAAAGATGGCAACATTTTCAGTAATTAAACACCTTTTTAGTGGAATAGCTATTGCTTAAGAGCAGCAAATAGATTAGAACACTCTTCGCCTTGGAAGTATTTTACTTTACTAAGGAAATATGTTGTAATCTCATTTATATTGAATTTAGTGGGAGTAATTTCTATTTATTTCTATTCAGCATTACACTGATGTTAGAAAAAAAATATCCACAAATTTTATGTGCCAGATCTATGAAAAAGTCATTTTTCAGGTTACAATATGAATTTTATACATATATATAAAATCACTGTAACTATTTAGAAAGTCAGATGCAATATTGGAAGAATGAAAACCGTAATCATAAATAAAATATAAACTTCTATTTAATTGAAATAGTCAGAAAATCTCAGAGAATAAAGTTTGGCTTCCTCTTGCATTTGTGGCTTTCTATAAATGCAGAAAACCTTATAGTATTTTCAACCTGCATCTTTCCAAGTTACAAAGCTGGAAATATGATCATTACTTGTAAATGGGGCAAAGTTAATCTGTTGTGACGTGTTTATGCAAGCAATAGTTTTGCTGCGTAGCACGTATTTCGGATTTCACATCTTTACTTAAAAGCTTAGCACATGTCTGAGAGTCATGTCTTACGGCTAGAATTTTTTAAAAAAGATAAAAGTATCTAATAGTCAATATGTTTTTATAAAAAGTATTCCTTTACACAGGCAGCATTTCCTGGAGCTGTAGCTTTTCTTTCCCTGTGCTGTTCCTTTGCAGATTTTGTTATAAAATGGGTACATTTGGAATGGTTTGCATTCAGCTCGGCTCACTTTGGTATAACACAGGGTGTCAGCAATCCAGGGCCGATACTTGCTGTAATTTTATTCCTGTCTAGATTCTAAATTACAAGAAAAACACTTTTCAATTCAGCATGTGTTTTTTTTTTTTTTAACTCTGGCAAAATAACCGTAGCTGTATTTTTTTTCCTAAGTAAAACCGTATCAGCACAATAAGAACTTGCAGCACATTCAGTCTGCACTAAATAGGTTGTTATATCTCAGTGTAATCAGGAAAAGATTTAAAACTTTGCAAAGTGATATTTTCTCCCTGAGCTCTCCAGAATGGGGCAGGTCCCCCCTGCAGCACTGTGGCAGATGGGGACATCACCAACCTTGCCTTGGTGTCAGCAGAGGCTTATCCCCACCGAAGTGAATGCAGCTGTTGAAAGGGTCAATTCAATGGTACCTTCCTGTTGGGTCCACCAACACACCAGAAGGCTGTGCCACCATCCAGCAAGACCTGGACAAGCTGGAGAGTTGTGCAGAGAGGGACCTAATGGAGTTCAACCAGGGCAAGTGCAGGGTCCTGCACCTGGAGATGAATAACCTGCTGCACCAGGACAGGTTGGGGCTGATCTGCTGGAGAGCAGCTCTGCAGAGAGGGACCTGGGAGTCCCCATGGACAACAAGAAGACTGTGATCCAGCAATGTGCCTTTGTGGCCAAGAAGGCCAATGGCATCCTGGGGTGCATCAGGAAGAGTGTGGCCAGCAGGTGGAGGGAGGTCATTCTCCCCCTCTGCTCTGCCCTGGGGAGGCCACATCTGGAGCACTGGGTCCAGTTCTGGGCTCCCCAGTTCCAGGAGGACAGGGAACTGCTGGAGAGAGTCCAGTGGAGGCTATGAGGATGACAAGGGACTGGAGCATCTCTCTGCTGAGGAAAAGCTGAGGGACCTGGGGCTGTTCAGCTGAAGAAGAGCAGACTGAGAGAGGATCTCATCGATGCTGAGCAATAGCTAAAGGGCAGGGGGCAAGAGATGGGGTCAGACTCTTCTCAGTGGTGCCCAGGGACAGGACAAGGGGCAACGGGCACAAACTGGGACATGAGAAATTCCATCTCAACATGAGGAAAAACCTATTTCCTTTGAGGGTGGCAGAGCCCTGGCAGAGGCTGCCCAGAGAGGTGGTGGAGTCTCCTTCTCTGGAGACATTCATACCCGCCTGGATGTGTTCCTCTCCAACTGCTCTGGGTGACCCTGCTTTGGCAGGGGGTTGGAGACTGGATGATCTCCAGAGATCCCTTCCAACCCCAGCCAGCCTGTGGTTCTCTAATTCCACACAGAAATTCCTTTCTTTAATAAGAAAATGCGAACAGCATTTATTGTTACCACATAAAGAATAGCAATAAGCAGCCCTCAGGTTATCTGTCCCAACATAACAAAGATAGATATATGCTGTTGCCAGCCTCCAGGAACGGGTAGAGCCTTTTCTAAGAAGTCTTTCCGGGAACTACTGGAAGTTGAGCTGAGGTTAGTAACGGTCAGCAAAGGTTTTCAGTTTGTTCCAAGAATTGGTATTTTCCAGTATTTTTTAGGAGCATGTGTAATTTGTAAGTGCTTTGGTGGAGGCTTTATTTTCTTTTCTGGTAAAACCCTGCTCTGTTAGGAAGCAGGAGGTCTCTCTGTGGTACCTCGGTGATGGGAGAAGGTCCCCAAGCCTGGCCGTGCCACCCCTGGGCGGCAGCGGAGGAGGGGGCACTTCCTTCATTGCTTGGGTGGAAAACGGTGTTTTCCAGAAAAACGTAGCAGGATAAAAGTGCTGCCTGATGGATGATGAATGTTGTATCAATAGTTGTACCCACATCTTTGTGTTTAATAGGCTTTGACGGACTTTTCTTCCATTAATTTCTCTAATTGCTTTTCAAATCCATTTTTTGTGTTTGGCTCCCACAGCATCTTGTGGTAATGAGTTCCACAGTTTAATTATACACTATGTGAAAAAATACTTTCTTTTCTTTGTTTTGCACCTACTGTCTAATTCTTTTCCGACAACCTTTTGTTCTTGCATTTTGAGAAACAACAAATAATTGTTTGTCATTTCGCACTTTTGCTGCCGTACGTGATTTTGTGTACATCCACTGTGCCATCCTCTCTTTCTCAAACTGAGTAACGCTTTATTTTATCTTCCTTTGAATAAAACCTCCTGCAATTATTTAGCCATTCTTGACACATTTTTCATACCTTTTCTAGGTCTTAAAAATCCTTTTTGAGATAGGATGTCAGATATGCAAACTGTGGTGCTACCGTGGATTTTTATTGGCATAATGACATTTCCCATAGTCATTGGTGCCTTTCTGTATAATTCCTGCCCCTACCTTCCCTTCCCTTCTCCCCTCCTGAGCACTGAGCTGAAGTGTACAGGTACCCATAGAGACTCCATCATCTGGGGAAGGTTTCTGAGCACCACTATCTAATTCAGTGACCTTTGGTGTTGTGTGTGTCATTAGTTCTGGCTCGCCCACCCTGGCCTTTCCTTGGTGTACCCAGGGTATTTCTTTTTGTTTGTTTGTTTGGATTTTTTTTTTTTAATCCTTCCTTTTATCACAGGGAAACAGATCCTGAGAACGATTACTTGCTAATGGAATAAATGCTGTCTGTGTCCGTACATATACATACATAAATACAGAAGCCATCTGCTGTAAGAAATGCAAGTAATGCAAAATCTTTAACAGAAATTTATCCTTTCAGATGACAATGAAATTAAGATCAGGTCACCTAAAGTGATGGGATTTCTGCCAAAGCCCTTTATATGCAGAGTATTGTCCCTAATGCGCAGGCAGGGTCAGTGTGTGGCTCTTAGACAGTAAGTGCTAAGAGGTAAGAGCTACCTCTTACGAGTGATAAATATTGAAATTATTGTAATGAGGTTCATAATGAAGTAATTGGCCGTTCTCTTCTTTCCTGTCCTGCTTAGAGGAAAAGTGCTTTGGAGAGCCTCCTGCCCATTTTCTAGGGTTAACGGATGGAGTGGAGCATCAGCAGTCTCAGAGACTGGGCTCTGAGGTTCTGCATCCAATTAAAACATTTCAGCATAATGAACCTCAGTCTGTCTTTTTTTTTTTCAAGAAATGTCAGCATTTCTATGTATTCTGAAACTGAGTTACTTCTTTCATTTGGTGAACTTTCTGCATAATGATAATTGTGAGTTTATTGAAAGTTTTCATCAGTTTAATGACTCGCCAAGATGGACATGATTATCCTAGGAAAGCAAGTAACCTGTTATTTTAACTCAAGGAGGCCTTTTAATTTGTTTGTTCTTATATCTGCTCTCTCTTACTCACCCATTACAACTTCATACGTTCCTCCCATTTGTCCCATCTTTTAATTCTCTCGTGAGCACATCTCCGTTTCACAGTGGAACCGTTGGTGTATCCAGTCCTGCAGGGCTGCTGGAAGCAAAGAGTTAACTGGATTTACTCCTGTTCCTAAGTAGGCAACTGTAAATAAAAAGTATATTAAAACTGACTGTAAATGAGGGAAATGTCTCATTAGGTGTTCCCAGGCAAGCAGCAATACGTCGCCTTACCTCAGGAAGGGCAGAGGCTGAGTTAGAGGGTAGTTATGTTTTGCACCCAAATATAATAAGCTTTTCCCACTGGGGAGGGTGCAGACTGTCGAGCTCCGGGAAAAGGGCAACTGGTTTTAGTGGAAATGCTAGGATTTATCTACACGTCCTATCAGCCTTAGCTGAGAGCTTGAGCTTTTTTATCTTGTTACCAAATCAGTAATATGAAATAAAGCAAACGGCAGCCACGGCTTCACTGTGAGTGCTGGTGGCTGGAGTCTGCACGGCACTTCTGACGTCTGCACCACTGAAAAAAAACACTTTATTTTATCTTTCTCCCTGTTTTTATTTTGTGGTTTTCTTAATACTTTTCATTGGAGTCAAAGCGGAGATAGCAAACTTTGAGGGAGAAAAGGAGGCAGGACAAGGCAATGCCACTCAGAACTATCTTTTTCTTCTCATCCTTTCTTCTCACGACAGCACAGAGCGAAGGTGGCAGACACGCAGGTCATTCCTAACTCTTTGCCTTGAATCTGAAGTTTCAAAAGGATGTTGAGATTTTTAAGGCTCATATAGTAAAAAATGATTAGTAAAGTAAAGCCCATTCTATAACCTAGGGAATATAGGGTAAAATCTTTTAGCCTTATACCTGCAAAGGAACAGGGTATCCTTCTGTGCTGTTTCTGATCTCTATTTTAATCCTTTGCTACAGTTTGATCCTCATGAGATTAGAGACTTAAAATGATTCAGCACTACATTATTTAATATACAAGACAACCTCTGTAACCATGGTTTCATTGGCGTGCCTTTTTCATGAGAAGGGGAGCTTTCTTTTCAATAGGGATAAAAATATATGTCAGGAAATTCTGGTAAAGCCTGAATCTCATCTTGTTTATATTAGTGTAAAACCAACATAAATCCATTAACAAAACCAACAGACTTTTTGTATTCGAGTGCCATTCTGGAGCATTCTGGTCCATAAAGGCTGCCTGTTCCAGGCTGCCCGTGCCGCTCACACGCTGCTGGAAATTAACACCCGTGTACTCTTTGTAGGGATGGTATTTTGCTCTTCATCTCTTATTCTTCTGTGTTAATGGAACTGCCATTTCCACATTTAAGGCATATTTTTACCACCAGAAAAGCACTTCTTTCCTTCCAGAATGAGTGGGTCATTCCAGAATAACTTTATTTTTGCTTTGCTGTTGCAAAGAAGCAAAATGTTGCAACTTCTTCCCTTCTGGATTTAAGATCAAGTCACAGTGAAATTGTCTTTTATATTGTTTTCAGCTGTTTACATACAGTCTATGTAGCACCACATAATAGCCTGTTTATCAGCTTGGGGAGCAGGAGGGAGAACAGAGAACACATTTATCTTGCAGAATTTAGACCAGCAAAGTGAAGAAGCTGTTCCAGCCGTACGGGAGAAGGTTTTGAAGCCCTGTGAAAAATAGGAGAGAAATTATTCCCCAGCACAGGCAAAAGCACTTCATCCCATCAGATTTGCGAGACAAGCAGAACCTGCCATGGGCTTGTAAAAGCTTAGCTAAGCTCGTTAAGGACAAGGAGAGTGCCTCTGCCAAATTCTTAAGTAAATATGGTTGAAGCTGGAGAGCTCAGCGATGACACCACGGAGGAAAAGCTCCTGGGATGCTCTGCCCCAGAGCCCCCATGCAAACAAGGGCTCCCTGGAGCTAGGGACCTTGTAAGCCCACACGTCTCCATGGGGCAATTCTGACTGATTCCTGAAGTGCCTGTTTGATTTGTGCTGTTTTATAGCACCAAGTTTTAATACATAAATTCACTGAAAGGGAAAAAATATATTTTTTCTGTGTTGGAGTCATCTTTGACAGTGGCTACCCGTGCATGGTAATGAGTCATTAACTCAAAGTTGGGTGTTTCCCGTAATATTTCAGACCTTTCAGGTGCAGTTGGAGCCTGCTCCAATAATAAGAAATATTTCTGCTTTCAGAGACGTTTGTAGTATATACATTTTCAAGTAGTGAAGGAAATACTGGATAAAATGGCAAAAAACCCCAACACAACCAAAACAAACAAACAAAAAAAAGCAATATGCTGTATATGTAAGCTTGAGCTGGAAAATCAAGTTGTAGTTAAGTGAAATAGAATGAGAAGTGCCCAAGGGACACAAAAGCAGAAGAAAAGAGTATGTAGGAGTGATCTGGTGGTGACGTGGCTGTGTGTGGCGTTGACCCCGTGTTCGTGTGGTGCCGTGGTACCTGCTGCTGCTGCTCTGGGCTGATGTGGGACGTGGACACCTCAACTCCCTGTCTCTCTGGTCCCTGCAAGCACTAAGCCTCTTCTGGTACCTGCTTAAGCTCAGTGAGGAGTTTGGGCCATTGCCTTCAGAGAAACCCACCCGCGCGTTTTACCGGGGCTTAGAGGTATTTGCTTATTGCATTTTCAGAATGCAGCTGATGCCTCATTATTTTAAATTGATTTTTTGATTGAGGAATGCATAAATGAGAAGTACATACATGTGAACATAGAACCGAAACCAACTGAAATATTTCTCCTGTGCAGGATCTCTGCTGAGCGTTCGTCTCCTGGCACTCGGTATTTTGGCAGCTGCCATTCTGGGGGCTGCTCCACTGTCTCAGGTTGGGAGGGTGATGTGAGAAAGGCACCCAAAGGCATCCTCCCCTCCAGTAACCACCACAACCAGCTGCCCCTCTCCCTTCATGTCCTGTGGGGAGCACCCTCCTCAGGTCCACCATAAATCTTCTCAATGCAGCACATTTTCTTTCCCTCTTGAAATATCAAATTATCTGTAGGTGAAAGCCTGTGGTGACAGTTCTCTAGTTACTGCTGTTGGCCTCTGCTTGGAAGACTTCATCTTTCAGATGAAGTGTCAGGAGACATCATTTTTCCCCCCTTACTATCCACAAAATTCACATGATTGTGGTTGGTACCC
>JAHREE010000409.1:295710-313381 GCA_033628505.1 Tringa tobata | reverse complement strand
TGGGGGCTGCTCCACTGTCTCAGGTTGGGAGGGTGATGTGAGAAAGGCACCCAAAGGCATCCTCCCCTCCAGTAACCACCACAACCAGCTGCCCCTCTCCCTTCATGTCCTGTGGGGAGCACGGCTGCCACCCTCCTCAGGTCCACCATAAATCTTCTCAATGCAGCACATTTTCTTTCCCTCTTGAAATATCAAATTATCTGTAGGTGAAAGCCTGTGGTGACAGTTCTCTAGTTACTGCTGTTGGCCTCTGCTTGGAAGACTTCATCTTTCAGATGAAGTGTCAGGAGACATCATTTTTCCCCCCTTAATATCCACAAAATTCACATGATTGTGGTTGGTACCCTGGGAAGTTTTAAAAGCTTTACATGTCCATTCTTAAATTTTCTCTACTTCTCTCATTTCCTTTTTTCTCTCTGGAAAACAGAATTTCACTTGGCTAAGCAAGTATCTGGGTTGTTGTCCTACTAAGGCTGGATATCACTTCACTTAGATTATTGCTTCTCCTTATCAGGTTTTTAAAATTATTTTTGGTCTCCAGCAATTGCACTTAAAACCTGTTAAGGACTAATCTCCCTGGAGATTTCAGGCCTCCCAACTCCTACTGGCTTGTGGCTCTCCACATGAAGAGTTTATATCTGTGTAGTGCAGCACAGTTGAAGAAGAACAAGAGATTCTGAAATATTTACATGTAGGCATTTTCTGAAGATGAAAATGTATAACAAAGAGGGATCAACCGTGTATCTGACAATTTCCTATTCCTAAAGCAGATATTAGAATAAGAGAACATGGTAGATCTGGCCAGAGCTGTCAGAGGCTGTAGTCTTTGTTAATGAATATTTCATCATTGACATGTCAGCCAAACATTAAGGCTGGGCTTCTGAAATAATTAGTTGCAGTAGCTCTCTGGCACACTCAAGGATGCTCTCTTTCACTCTCCTTGTGGTTCCTGGGGCAGTGCTGCTCTCCTGCCTGTGCCTGTTTCTCAGGACTGGTGCTGTCCCACCACCCTCCTGCTCCCAGGGCTCCCCAGGGCCAGGGCTCCCCAAGGGTGAAGAGGCAGTCTCCAGGAGATCGTCTTGAATTCACACCTGATCCAAACTACACATCTAGTGTGGACACATGTACAATGTAACATGAACTATTGTCATGGAATTGATTTACAGATTTTAAGCCTTGAAGAAACCATTAATCATCATGTAATCCTATGTGCCACAGAACCTCACTGCATTATTTTTGTATCTGGTCCATGGTTTCTTTTTCAGCTAAAACACAGCTTTTAGAAAAGGAATCTATCTTTACCTGAAGACTTGCATGTGACACAGGGAACCCAGGATGAACTTGTCCAGTGTTCACTTAAAGTGAATTTGTCTTGAAATTTCAGTCACTGGATCTCTGTATATTTTGGTAGTTTAAAGAGTCATCTCCTTTCAAAAATATTTTCCCTCAAGGGGGTACTTTTAAGTCAAGTTATATCAGGCCACTCTAATGACAGGTTGGGTAAAAGCTGACATATCCACTTTAGATAGGAGATTGTAGGATTGCTTTTATCAGTGCAATATCACCTCAGCTTAGCGGTCCATCCAAATACACCCAATAACTCCGTGTCTTATCTGTCTACTTGAAAAGAAAGAAAAAGCATGGATTAACTGAAGAAAAGTTAAGATAGAACAAAAATATTAATAACAAGCTGGAAGATTTAGAGATCCTGAACTTAGTCTTTAGCCTTAAACAAAACAAACAAGCAAAAAAAAAATCCATCTTGATGTGGTGACAGTCCTGAGTGGGAGACCTGGACCTCTAAGGGCTTGGCTGGCGTGGGCACCAGCAGAGAAGTGGCTGAGATGTAGCATCCATTCACACTGGAATGGGTACCGCACACTTATTTTTTTCACATCGCAGATATTAATTGATAAATGGCATCCTTGTGATAATAGCTATGAGATAAATGAATGGAAAATTTCGGACAGTGTGTAGGTATTTGAACTTCTGGAAGGAGTGGGTAAAGCCAGGTGGTTTCCTGTAGATTCCTCCTGTTCCTGGTGTTGGCGAGGCACGGGTGGGAAAACCCAGCCGGTCCTCTGTGGGTGCGTTGTTTGAGCTCTCCCCAAAGTTCTTCTGGGCTCCCCAAGGAGCGCAGTCTCTGATGACAGGGACCATAAAATGCAGAAGGGGAGGTAAAGGCAGAGAGCAGGCAGTGAGATCGTGAGCATTCGTCTTAGTGAAGAATTGGTGGTTATGAAATGGTCACTTCGAGTTACTGAGAAATTTTCAGCAGTTGGAGACAGAAACTCTAGATGCCTTATGCTATAGGGGTTATACTGACGCTGTTGGAGATTAATTTGATTGCCTAATCTAATCAAGTTGCTTGCATAGCTACCTAATTTCTATTATTCTATTAGCATTAGAATAAAAGAATAAATTATGTACAAATAAAAAATTATGTTCAAGTAAAATGAAGCCAGGAACTATTCTTTCCTAGTGATCAAAACCAATTAAAAAGTTAGTCACATGTGTTGCTGTTTTTCCATTCAAGAACTATCTAACATACCTTTACAGTCTTTTTAAATTCCAGTTCATGTATTATATTAATTTATTATAAAGCCTTTTCCTTAATTCACTTTATCTTTAAAGCCTTATGACTTTACAATTTTAATTAAATTTCATTTCATATATTACATTCATTAATATATTCCTTTAAAAGCATTTACGATTCATTGTCTTTATCCACTCTGCAATTAAAAATGTTACTGTAGTTTGCATCTCAAAAATAAGCAGCAGCTGCCTCTCCCAGCAACACTAAAAAGACTGAAAAACCTCCAACCTTATCTCTGAATTTCTTTTTACTCCTCGTATCCTAATCCGTGCTTCCAGAGTTGTCAGTGATTCAACAGAAGAGTTTCTCCGTGGCAGCATCCCTGACCCCGCTAATTCCTCCCATTACCATAAGCTGAGGAACATTTGGTGCAGCCGCCGGCAGTCATGCAGCAGCGGCAGGCTCATGTGTTTTCTAAGCAAAGAATTTATTTAGAGGATCACTTCGAAAGTCTGCTTATTTTTTTTTTTCCTGAAACAGTAGTGACCATTTTCAAACTCGGTATGTTCCTGGGAAGTTCTGCTGTGTTTGGGGGGGCTGTACATTTGGGCAGGTCCTGACTAGGACTCTATTTGCAGTATTAATGTGTTTTTAACAACTGATGTATAAAGAGCAAGCTGAGACTATTTAGCACAATTGCCATTCGAATGAGAGTTATAAAATTTCAGCATCTGGTAGTATTGCCAATGGCCAGCTAAAGACCTCCCACTAAGGCAAATCTGTGCAGACAACCAGAATTCTTTAGGTGGAAAATTAAGTAGAAAAGGAAGAAAGGATGTGCAAGTTTTATGTTGGGTATAGAAAGAGGTGTCAGAGAGAAAGGATGTGCAGGTCTCATATTGGCTATAGAAACAAGTACCAGAATTTATAGGTAAAATTAAATACAGAAGGTTCTGTGGCTAGATGAAAATATTCTGGTTCTAATTCAGAATTCCAGGTGCAAATAAAAAAGGAAGCCAACACAGTTGTTTTAGTTTGTCTAAGGGATGCATGAAGTCTCTGTACACATGTTCCCTGCAGATTAGTTGTGCCAAGACGGAAAGGCTGATTGACGTCTTCGGGAAATAAAGGAATATTGAACTACAGAACACAATTAATACCTACAAATCCCCTTTGAGACTGATGCTGTGTATCAGTTCTATCAAGGGAATGTGGAGCAGGAGCTCCCGAGCTACAGCCCAGGTCATGGTGCAGCCTGACGGTGGGGGCTCTCACTGGCGGTGGGGTCCTGGGCTGTGAAGCACAAGGTTTAAGACATCATTGCTCAGATTTGCCCTCAGAAGCACAATGGGGAATGGTCCATCTCTATCCCTGTACTGGAGGGACAGTGGGGAAGCGGGGTTTCCCGTGGCAGGTGCCAGCCCCCTCTCCCCAGAGCTCGGGGTCACAGCTCCGCAGGAGCCTCTCCCCTCGCTGAGTCCCTCATCCCTGACAGGACCCCTGTTGGAGCAGGGACCCCACTCCCTGCCTGGGGATGTCAGGAGCTCTGCCACAACCAGCAGTCTCCATCTGGACTCTCCATCAGGACTTTCACTTGTCCCTTCCTTTCCCACCACTTAATTTCTGATGTTCTGGGCTGAGATGCTGCATTGAGAGGTGGGGAGTAATCTTGGTTTGAGTGACAAAGGGCTAATTTATCTTCTAATGCTTGAGAAAATTGCACTTTTAGAAGACTCCAGTGCCTGAGTTTGTGACAATATTTCCTTTACAGCCAGCTCTGGGGTGCGGGTTCCAAGGTCTCCCTGTTTTCAAACTCTCCAAGTGCGGGGACGAGGAGGAGCGAGACCCGGGCACTTGCCCCAAGCTGCCAACGGGGTTATTTCGTACCGTGAGTGGCATGTTCAGGATAAATTGGAAAGTTTGCTGAGGAGTTCTCTCTCTCCCCCTTGCTGGCTGGGATCCTGAGAACTCCCTGCCCCGGTGCCGGAGCCCTGAGCCCTTCCCTTCCTCCCTCGCAGGGTCCCACACTGGCTGTCCCTGCGGGGAGGGCACGGCTTCTGCTGGGGACAGTCCTGGGGTGTTTTATATCGGTATCGGGATCAATACTGGTTCTTTAGGGTTATTAATGTTAATTATCTAGTCTTATTCTATTAAATCTGCTTATATGTCAACCCTCAGGTTGCCTTGTTTTTTCCCCTCCTGGGTGGGGAGGGGTGATCGGGGGAGAGAATAATTGCCTAAACGACAATAAACTGTTGTGGGTTTCTCAAACCATAACATCTTGATTCATCTTTATGTCTCCCCTGATGTTTAAAACCTCACAATCCCACTCCACATCTGGCTGTGCTGCATTTCTGTGACTTTGCAGCCGCTGCCCCAAACTCTGCTCCCTCTCCATCTCCCTGAGGAGGGAGGCAGACACTGGTCTCGGTGACGGGGAACAGGGGCAGAGGGGTCCATGATTCTCAAATGTCCCTAGGAAAATATATTGAGCAAACAGTACCATTTTAAGTTAGTCCATTTTTTAAAAATATTCACTTTCTTGTCACTTCTGATTATCTCGGCATATAAACAAATGTCGATGTCGTGTTAGACACACACGTTGCCTCAGGTTGCCATGCTGAAAGCCTAAGAAGATAATTGAATTCCAACAGTGGCATCAATTTGATCAGTGCTCTAAATGGACATTCAAATTAGCGTCTTTCCTCACATAGAATAATTATGCCAGAAATTAGAGATGAGATGCTGGCAAGTATTTGCATCATATTTTCAGCCTAAAGGGCAAAGCTTTTGTAATGCTAATATTCTCCCGTGTTGAGTTCGTAAAGGTTTTGTTTCTTACAGGTTTTGGGGGTCGATGTTACACGTTCCCTGGCTGTGACTGCTCAGCAGAGCCCAGCTCAGTGTCCAGTTGCCCACTCCACCCCACTGGAGGTGGGACCACTGTGCTGACTCACACCACTGACAACCTGTTTTCTCTTTTCTTACATTTCCACCGTATCTTTTATTTCTGAAAAGCCACAAGAGCTTCACAAGGTATTTTTCTCTCACATATCTAACTGGGTAACACTCTCATCATTGTACTTTAGAATATAATTTCTGTGTTTTCCCCCATATTTATGTAACTGCGGAGGAGGATCTACACCTGCTGCAGCATAGGTCCTCCTAACGTCTGTTCATACTTGCCCTGGTTTGGGTATTGCTGAGGTGAGGACCATTAGGCAGACAGGGATGATCGGATCTTCAACTTCTCTGCTCCCCTGTTCTGAGTTCCTGTCGCCGTGGGAGAGGGATAAAACGAACAGATTTGGGTTTTGGCAGCAGTAGGGCACGACTATGTCAGACACCGTGCACAGTCTGCTCTTCCTCTTCATGGGACTGTGGGGTCTGTGGTGTTTAGGGACAAACAACAGTTACACTAAAACCTTTCAGGAGAGAAACCCACACACACACACCCACACACATCCCCGGACCATGAAGGAGTCATCTCAAACGTGGTCTAATCTTTTATTATAGATTTGTAATCAATAGTGAATAACAAGTAATTTTGGTTTGTGTTAATGTTGGCAAATTCTCCAATGTTGCATTATTGAAAATGCTATTAAACAGGTTAATGTGTTTGCTTGTCCTGCAATAAGATGTTTGATAGCAAATAAGTGGTTGCAGTAGCAACAGAGTACACTTATTTGTTGTATATCGCCTTGTTGTATAACTGCCTTGTTCTTGCTCTGTGTTCTCCTCAAAATGGATAAACATCTGTTTCTTGGTTATGTTGGCCATTCAGCAGTGTTATGCCTGTAAAATTTTAGGCTAATTTTGTTAGCTAACCCTCTTCCTTCTTCTTTGCAGTTAGATACTTGGAGCTGAGGCATCTATTTTTGCAGAAAGAAATTCATAAAACTAAAAAGTAAAAAGAGACCAGAATTCTAAATGTCAAAATTCCATATGCCCAAAATACAGAGTCTTTGTTTCTTATATTTATAGCTGTGAACATATGATAGTGTCTGTAAAAGGAAGTGGATTTTGAGGCATAAAAGGGCTAACATTGTACGGTTTCTAATGAAAGCAATAAGTTACAATTATAGTGGCGAGAACTTCTTTTCATTTTACTTTGTTTTGAGTTGATGGCATGGGATGAGTCTGACTGACTTCATCCACCACTGAGAAGTGAAATCACGCCATGAAAATTCATTGGCTGGCTTGTCTTATTGGTGTCATGTAATTGTGTATAGGAATAAAATTATCTAGTGAAATATAGGGACAAATGTAGGAAAAATGTGGCTCCGTCACCACGGATGCCACCACGAGAGCAGGAGCAGACCATGGGGAGCTCTGGCTGTTGCTGCAGTTGGGAGGACGTTTCACTGACGTGTGGTGCTGCTGGACGTGCCGGTGCTTGTCGCTCGTTGTCCATGGGCAGTGCTGGGGTCACCCCCGGGTGCTGTAAAAATCACAGCCCCTTCTGGGAAATGCTGACCCTTACTTCTTCTGAACAAGGCATTTCTCTGTCTTTCATGCCTCATGTTTTAAAATATTGTTTACCTTTTCACAACCTGCTAATTTTCTCCTTGTTAAAGGACCAAGGCTCTTTCAAGCTCTGCAAATATTATTTTATTACTGTGCCTAATGTTCATCTGATTTGAATATGAAAGTGGGCTGAGGGATGTTCAGTAAAAGGCATGATTACAGGAGAAAGCAGTGCATCCTGTGCTATTGCATATTTGCTCTGTTATAGAGTAATAACTAAATTGGTGACAGTTTTTAGACTAAACCCTTCAGGAAATAATGTTTCTCCATCTTGGTGCTCTGCTCCTCCAGCCGCTGCTTGGTAAAAACACAGTCCAACTCTTTGTTGTTTTGGGGTTGTTTCACTACCTTCAGACTATCAAAAAGAATCATCTTCCTTTTTTAAGTGTTATTATTGCTCAAATTTATTCCTTGTTACTGTTGACAACAATCTCTTGGGTGGAGGCAGGACCAAAGGGCACATCCCTGGAAGTGCCCATGGTGTCAGGAGTTCCCACAAGGCCAAGGCTGGAGCTCTCGGAGCAGGAGGAAGGAGACATTCCAGGACAGTCACCCCCAGCACATACTCCACCACCCAACTCCTCCTCAAGACCTTTGGGTCTCTGATTCTGTGCCTTTCCATGAGTGTCGGCTGGTTATTTCTGTGCATTGCTGCAAATATTTTATATTTTCCACTGCAGAGCAAAGCTGTTTGGCTTTAGTCCAAGGTTGCCCACCACTACCTTGCTCCAGAAGCCAGATATTCAAAAGGAAAATTTGAAAAAGGGTCTATATTGTTAAGGTCAGCTAAGGAAAGCCTCTCTCCGTATTTAAAATGGGACTGCAATTCAACTATTCCCAACTATCTAATTAGAGAATTGTCTACAAAAGTGTGATATCACCTTACTGGTGGTGTTGTGGGGGATCATGAGTACAGGCTGCTGCCTGCACTTCTGGGCTCAGCTTCACTTCCGTAATTCCTGTTCATGTGATGAAGTCCACAAATCCAACAATACTTCTTATAAAAACGGGCAACTCAGAGGACCATGTGGTGCGTGGTGGTGGCCACTGCAGCTCTTGTAAGTGGAGAAGTGTCTTCTCAAACGCTTGAGTGTTTGCTGGAAGATGGATAGATTTCGTGTTTCTGACTTAATTCCTTCTGTAGCAAAGCAGGGTTGAATTGTTTTACTATAACTCTCAAGTGGCAAATTATTTCAACAGCTCCGTCAGCAGCCACATTTGCACAGTCTGATTGGCCACCCTAAAGCCAGAACCAATTTAATTATGCTAATATGCTAATGCGCACCGAAATCCGGATTCACCTTCCAAGACATCAAAGTCCTTTTACAGCAATGAGGTCGATGTGGTCAGATTTTATGTGAAAAGTGATGGGGGACAGGTCTGTAATTGTCAGATTTAGCAACTTAGCGACATTCCGATGTTTCCTAATGCCGCCGAAGCATTTCGTGTGACAATAAATGCTGTGCTGAGTATAGCAATCGCCGTGATGGAGTGCAGTGTGACTCTGGAAACTTTCCAGAAGATCAGGTTTGGCATCATTATGTGCAATTCCTAGTGATCTAGGGAAAATTATCTGAAAATCTGTTCATTAGAAACTCACTATAAAAATATCTTTTTTGCGTTGCTGATAAAATGTACCTGTGAATATACACTTTTTCCTGGAGTGTGTATTTTGGAGCTTAAAATGTTTTTTGTAGTTTTATGGCACGCCGTGCTGAGAGGTGTTATTTTATGTCACAATATTCAGGTCAAAAGGAAGATTTGATCCTAAGATTGAGTGAAGAACTATGAGTGCTCTAGTGATGAGAAGTCACTTCAATTGTTCAGCATTTTATTTAAAATAAAATTGATCACTATCATTTATTATAGTGTACAGGTGCTTAAAGTTTTGAGTGTTCATTGAAAAATTGCTTAGCTATTAATTTTGAGATTCACGTGCCTGAACAGGACTGCCCCACTGCCTTTGACACACGTACACATGTATGTCCCCCACCACAATTAGTGCTTTTGCACTAATTTGTGAGATTTGAGGAGAGACCATAAGAATTGAGAGGTATGTATTTAAATGAGGCACATGGAAGGAATGGCCGGTCTGTGTTTGCACTTCAAATACCAATTTCTTGTGTCACCTCAGCTGTGGGCAAATCATTGTGCCCCTGTTCTGCCGTGGTGAGAGGACGGGAGAAGCTGTAAGGTGAAGCTGCATTTGTGTATGTCACACTTCTCAGTAAACCCCAACCGTTCACTGAACCCCAATTGCCCTCTCTAAATTCATAACATCATAGAATCACTGAATGGTTTAGGTTGGAAGGCACCTTAAAGATCATCTTGTTCCAAACTCCCTGCCCTGGGCAGGGACACCTCCCACCAGACCAGGTTGCTCAAAGCCCGGTAAATAAAATTAGTAAATTAATTAACTCATAGGGGGAAAACCGTGAAGTGTGAAGCTGGTCTGTGAGACCCCTTCCATCCTACATCCCTTTCAAGAGAGGTTGGGATCTCCAAAGGCTCTCTGAGCAGAACTGACTTGGCGTTCACTGCTGAAGGGTGGTACCATGACCTTGTCTCTGCTCACGCTGGAGGATGTGCAGGAGCAGCCCAGGACCAAAGGAGTTGGGGGGGGGTTGCAGAAGGTTTCAAAGTGACAAGGTTATTGCTGACTTTGAGCAAATCCAGATGTCAGAGAAAAGCGTGCAGTCTCTTGATTAACATGAAAAGCAGACTTCTGCCACCTGCAGCTCATGCAATTCTGTAATTAGAGGCTAATCTTAAATAAATATTTCCATAGTTATTCTTATCATCATCCCTAGGGATGAGCGTATCAGCTAATTGAGGTGTTTCTCATTGTTGGTCAGTGATGTCCTTTGCTGGGAACTCAAGATGTGGGAACTTACACACTTGGCTAAACCCTTTAGAATCCTTTTCTAAAACAGATCAAATTTGCATTTTTTCCCTTGCTTGCAAAGCAAACGCAGAACTTGACTTCCCTCACCACCTCCATACATTTAACCTGAGTTTGTAAGTTCTTCATGGCACCCGGTGCAAGCTGCTCTGCTGCTATTTACTCCAATTTGCTTTCCTGAACTTCTCTCCTTGCTGTGGAGACCCATGATAACGTAGCACGCAGGAAAAATTCCCGGAACAAGCTGAGTACAAAGAAGAGTGGCTGGAAATGGTGTTATTTTTTCTTAGCTGAGTAATTTTCTGCCTGGCACGGGTGGCGTTGGCGCTGTGTGTACCTGTGTTTAGTGAGCCCATCTGTAAGCACCTCACAGGAATTCTGGCTGAACAAGGAGTGCAGGTTTGGGAAATATTATCTACCTTCATTTTCAGCCCAATATGAGCCATTTCAGTGTCTCTGGGGTTTTTTTTTTTACCCCACCCAGACTTTGTTTTGCTGTGGTTTTTTTTGTCATTTTACCTATCATCAAACGCCCAGTTTTATAACACTTTTCCCCAATCTTTTTTTTGTTATTTTCTCCGTTTCCTGCATTAAGATGCAATTATGTACTTTAGCTAATTGCTAGTTACTTTATGTCAAAATGCATAATGTGTCTGAAATGTCCTCTATTTTTCTCTGTCAAAATCATATGTAGCACAGAAAAAATGCAAGTTATTAAGGTTACGTCTTGTCAAGAATTTACCTAAAAAGCTAATTTTTTCCTGATGGAACATATATCACATTTTTGGGCACAGTGTTATGATTATAGGCATTTAAAATGTATAAACTGTTTCTATTACGTATTCTTAGTTCTTGAGGGACTTTATATGTAGGACTTATTTACTCAGAATTATAAATTCACATTTGGTTTGGCAAATACTTAGAGGCTGATATAGCTGGAAACACTGTTACTGACTAATGTAACTGGACAGCAGCAAGTGCCAAAAAGCATTAGGAAAATGGAAATCTGTTTCACAGCTGAATTTACCCTTTTATAGACACAGAATGTGTTTGAATATTTTATTTCAAATATGTGTGAGGTAGGTGGAAAAAGGTTTAAAATAATAAATCGCATAATTAACAGCAGATATAATAATGGCATACTCGAAATATGTTTTCTTCTTAAAAAAAAGAGCTTTTCTCAGTTCACATTGGAGGAGTGTTGTATTTTTATTTGAGAGCTCTTAAGTCACATCATTTTTGGCACATAAAGTATTATTCTGAAAGAAAATGGAGAGACATAGGTTTAGCGTTTGGGTGAGGGAATGCTGGAAAGAGTGGTCTTGGAGCAGTTTGACATGGACTATTTTGCCAAGAATGCATAAGAATACTTTCATGCTTAACTGAAAAAATATTAATTCTTCATTTAAATAAACTCTGTGTCATTGTACAGGTAACAGGAGGCCAATTTTAAGCTGGGGAAAAAGAATACCAAAAACCCCAAAGCCACCTTAATTCCGTTTCTGGCAGTTTAGTTCCTACCAGCTGTAAAAGCTGAGTCTCCAAAAGTCGGTAGGACTGGCAGCGGGTGGGTTTTGTTATGTTTTTTGACTTGGTTTCTCTATAGAAAGAGGAGTCCTTCAGAGATCTGTTTAATTCTGTGGCTTAATAAAAATTACAGAAAACCTTCCGAATTTGGCATTCCACAGCTCTTTCCATCTGAATAACTAGTTCATGAGCATTTTAATGAGCAACTTACCTGAAAACATCAACCAAATTAAAAGCACACAGGGAGTATGTTGTGCTTTCTACCTCCCTCCACTCAGCTGTACAATATTTGCTAATTTTGCTCATGTTTGGCTTCAGAAAATAATAATAAAAATGCAGTTTTGTCTATAGCTTTCTGTTATATCCGTGATGTAAAGGAATTACTGAAACTACAGATAAACAGTAACATGAGAAAAAATACTAAAAATATTCACAGATCTTGCAATTTGCCTTGTTCACTTGGCTTCTTACCAGCAAATGTGGCAGCAGGGCTGATTCTGTCCCCTCTTCCATTCCATGGTCTCTGAGTGCAGAGAGAAGCCATCCACACCTCTGGGACGTAGGGGCACGTCTCGAGGGTGCTGTGGGGTGGGCATGGGGCAGCACCTTCCCAGGAGGTCCTGGGACCTCTCCAACCTCCCTGCAAAGTGCTTGCCCAACCCTTTCCACCGCGGGACAGGGTGAGCCCACCACGGGCTCCAGCTCCTGTCCACAACCACCCTGTTCCATGTTCACTTCTGGTGTGAGCCATTGGCCAGTGAACTCCCGCTGAAGCCCACAGCTGGGCTGGGTTTAGGAAGATGATGACTCTGTGTCCCTTGGAATAAAAGGCAACCATGAAATAAATAACACACATTGTACAAATTCAGTTGCTTCAATTGTGTAGGATTGAAAAATCTAACAAAATCACCAAACATTGCTTAATGAGACCAACGTATTCACTTTGTCATAGGCAAACAGGATTTAGCTAAAATAATCAGAAAATGAGAAAACCTCAGAGCCTGCTTCTCCAGACCCGGTGGCTCTCCCTGCCATCCCTAGGGCTGTCTTCTCTCTTCTCCCACTTATTTCTCTTTCGGGCTTGACGTGCTCCCAAAGAGTGGTTGAGGTTTCTCTGCCCACCTTTCCTCTATTTCACTTGAGCTCTCATCTCTTCCTCCCCAGCTTATTTTCTATTTCCAAGCTCTTTTTCTTCCTGTCTGTTTTACTTTCTCATTAAACTTGTCTTGGCTCTCTGCAGCCTGACCCGGCGTGTTTGGTTGGCAGAGTACATTTCACTCTGCTGCTTCTCGTCTGCTTGAAGTACAAAAATATTGATATTTACAGAGCTTGTTGTAAAAATCAATATTGCACTAGGCAGAGCAGAACAGCTGCTGTGTTGTAAAGCCAGTCCTGTCAGCCTCAAAAAACTGATAGGGTTTTAAGAAATCAGGAAAAGAGTGAGCAAATCTATGTTTATGAGTTTGGTCTGGGAGCACCGTGGGAACATGATGCAATTTCTTGTCTTACTTGTAAAGGGATGTGTTTATTATGAAAAAAACCCCATTCTGCAAGCATCATTTTTGGCTAATGCGGGAGCACTCGTATACATCACCTTCGGTTCAAACTTCCTTGGTATGTGTTCTCTGGAAATTGTGGATATTAACTCTCTGGTAGTTCACACAGGGGAAAATCACAGAATAACAGAATGGTTAGAGTTGGAAGGGACCCTAAAGATCATCCAGTTCCAGCCCCCTGCCATGGGCAGGGACACCTCCTACTAGACCAGGTTGCTAAAAGCCTGGTAAATTCAATTATTAAATTAATTAACTTGTAGCTAAAGCTGATAGTAGCTACTTCTTTGCTTCAGAGAATAAAAATTTTTACTTTTCCTATTTTGCAAGCAGGAGTATTGGCTCTTACAGAGCACATCTGGACCTCGGACTATCAATAGTCCAAAGGATTATTGGCATTATCAACAGGACAATACTAACAGCTTGGAAACTGCTGGCTAAAATAATTCAAAAGTGATTTTTTTTGCCAAACAAAACCAGACCAGGACTGGGAGCTGCTGGTGGGTTCCTCAGGCAGCGCCCACCCCTTTCTCGGGCTGTGCCTTTGGGAATTGTGAAATTCACCCTTTTTGCATGTCAGAGTACCTGGGAGGAGCAAGAGACTGAATTTGTTGGCAATTAGTTCACAACAAATAAACTCAATTTTCCTGGTTACCCACAAGCTGCCTTCTCAATATGGGAAAGAAGAGACAAACTCTTTTTGCAAGTGTTATTACCCAGTTCAGGCAGGGGCTTAAGCATTCGCTTGGCCCCATGCAGCTGAACAGTCTCTAAACCAAACTACGTGCAATTAAGTACCTTAATGAAATGTAATATTGAGACTGAGATGATTTCACATAATTTTGAAATATTAAATAGCTTTAAAATTAATCTTTAGAGGGACTTTTTTTGCATCTAAGCAGCATTTCTTAAACAATTTTCTAACTTCAGGACTCTGCTTTCAAAAACGTTCTTTTTCATGCCAGAGGAAAAAAGCCAGTAGTAAACAAACCCGTGAATTGATAGTAATGCAAATTCCTCATAAATTTCACAGCCTCGTGAACCTCTTAGCTCTTAAAAGCCTTTGGAAAGTTCTTCATCCTGGTTTTATTTGGCAAATTGTAGTAAATTGTATCTCATGAATTTCTATTTTCCTAAGCACTAGCTTGCTGCCCACAGACGTAATTATACTGACTTCCTTTCCTTTGGAATTCGAAAATCCATCATTTCTGTTCCTTGAAAAAATGTTTTGATGTTTTCAAAAGAAGATGTGTTTTCATCTTTAAGCTTATGTTAGGTCAAAACACTAAAAAAAAAAGGATTTCTTCCCCTTCTGTATTATTAATAGTCATCTAATTTTCTATTGTCTCTAGTAGCTTTCTTATAATTTATTGAGGATAGAAGTTTAGGTTTTATTTCTAAATATCATTTAATAAAATTTAGGAAGTCCATTCTAAAAAACCACAGGTACAGGAGGGTCCCTCTGGACGCTGGAACACTTTTCAGTGTGAGGGTGACTGGGTACCACCGGGGAGGTGGTGGAGTCTCCATCCTTGGAGATATCCAGAACCCAACTGGACACAGTCCTGGGCCACCTGCTCCAGGGGACTGGACCAGACAAGCTCTGGAGGTCTCTGACAACCTCAACCTCTGTGATTCTCTGAAAGTTCTTTACAAGATTTTTAGCTCATGAGGATATCAGCAGTGGATGAGAGCAGAGACCCATTAGTGGAAGTTGGTAGAAAATCAATTACTAACTTCAGTGCTGTTGATTTTCCCAATATATGTTAAGAAAAGGCTTTATGACAGGAGCTAGGAATTTGCATGGGCAATGATTCGTTTTTCATCCATATGGGAAGAGGTTAATTGTTGATGAAACATATCCCTTTTTTCTCCATTGATATCCTGGAATTTAAAAGGGGAGTAAGAGGCTGGCCTCTGAGCAAATCCTTAATAATTACTGGTATCTCAATATATATAAAATTCAACCTTCATAATTTGCTAAATAAGTCCGTATTTCTCCACTTGAAGCTGCCTCAGGGAAGCTTGAACTAAGACATCATTTTTCTCTTAATTTTTCTGAAATATCTATATTCAGGGATGGGTACTTCTTGCCCATTCGAGACACTTTATGAAAATTAGATGAAAGTGCTCTAGCCACACTTTCCCGTCTACATTATGGAAATATGATTTATAGAGAACCGTTCCCTTAGGAATCAAGTCTTTAAAGTAATAGAAACTTTTCTAGAATTTTACCTCTCTAGACACTCCGTCACCTCGTGGATGGATCTTGTTAATGCAGGAGCCTCTCTGAGATATTTCACTAATTCCCTTGATTAATCTCTATAAAATTTGTTTGCAGCTGTAAAATATCTGCTGCAAATTCTAAGCACTTTGGAAAATCTTAAATGTTTGCCAGTATGTGCTACCTTATTCTCTGTGAAGGCTCCACAACTGGGATTTTGAATTCCTGAGGCTATTTGAATGTCTGAAGTCTGATTAATTCCTCCTTTCTAAGGGATGCACTCAGTAGCTGGCATATTTCTCTCAAGGAGCTCTAAGTTTGGTACTTAAAAGCAAGATTTGTTATGTCCTTAGTGAGACTTCCAAAGGTAGGTGATGAGAGTGGAGCTGGCAAGCTGGGCAGTGCTGCTGGAACCGCCAGCTCCATCACTAAACGCAGGGCTGGTGCAGGAACGAGAAAGGAGTGCCTCCACATGGCACACAGATGTTCATTTAATTGGATGTACGAAGGACCAAAGCAAAGCTGGTCTCTTCTAGATGAGATTAAGATGAGGATCCTTGGTAGGCTCATGTGGCACTTCTGGAGCACATAATTTGAATAATAATTATGAATTCTAAATGTCCTTAAAGAAAGAACAGTTAAAATGTAGATAATAGTTAAGTGCTATAAAAATACTACCATATGTTTGGAAATGGCTTCTCCGTTGATATTTTCTCCTTTCTATTTGGATCCCTTCCCTTCCCTTCCTTTCCCTTCCCTTTTTCTTCCATTCTATCTGCCTTATGCTTTTTTTTCTGTTAAAAGACCATGCTGTATGTGCTGGACCTAACTTCTCTTTAATAACTGTAATGCATTATCCCAGTGATTTCTGTTCACTGCTCACTCCATGCTGTTGATGAAGGATCACTTGGATTTTTGTAGTCCCAAGTTCTTGCTAGGAAAAGGGTCACTTTGAGAGCATCATGGAGTTTCAACTCCTGTTGCAGTGAGAAGGGCAGGTTTGGTACGAGGCGTAACGTGGGCATCTACAGCAGGAGGAATTTAGGAAGGAATGCTCCATCCTGTAAGTTTTGATGGCCAGCAAAGGCAGAGTTTCTTCCCTTTTTAGAGCAATTTCAGGGAGCTGGTGTGGGAAGCTGCCTGGGTCTCAGCCAAGGAGCTGCCAATGGGCCGGGCTGGCGTGGCTGAGGCGGATGAATGGGACTTGCTTGCAAAAGCAGTTAAAATTGAGAACTAGCGGAATTCTCTCCAGAAAACTCCTGGAAATGGAGAATCCATTACTCCCTCTGGCTTGAAAAGACTTTTAATTTGTGAGGAAGGCAGGGAAATGCTGTTATTTTAGTGGAAATGGGTGACAGGAGGAAATAAAGTTTTGTGACAGTTGAGGTAAAGAAGTTTGACATTTGTACGGTTTTATGCAGGGAAAAGTTTTGATGTGTTGCTGCTATTTCAGAATTTGTTGAATTGCATTTTTAATTATTTGTCAAGGGCACCTGGAGTCTTGGAAATGTATTATTTTATGTTTTATAGGTTGAAATCTAAATAAATAAATGCGGTCGAGAGCTCAAATGACTGTCTGCGCAGTGTGCAACAGCAGTTAAAATGCTTTGGTGCATTAAAAGTGCGGGCTATATTACAGCAGCATATTGAACAATGGTACATCTCATCTGGAGCGACGCATTCAATTTTGTTTGCCTACCCTAAGCCGTAATTAAGATTGACAAGGTTATCCAGAGAAGGAGAATAAATATTACAGGAATTTTAGACATGTTGACACATGACTAAAGAACTATAAGAAATTAAATTTCCGGACAACAAATACGAGCACAATTAAGACCAGGCTACTTCAGAAATTGTAGAGAAAATTAGTGAAGAAATACTTGGAGTGTGAAGGCTTCAGCTGATTTTTGTGGTGGTTTGGTGGGGTCTTTGTCACACTGGTTCAGCAGCTGCTGCAGCGGAGCCGGGTCCTGAGGAGCAGCCCCAGTGCAGATACCAGTGGTGGCAATAATGGAACTGGTGTCAAATGGGACAGGAGACCAGATCAACAAGTGCTATGAAGAGGTTGTAGGAGGGCAGGATTTATGTTTTATTTGTTGCTCTCAGCAAGAACAAACACTTTTCTCTCAAAAGAATTATAAATATTGCTGTTACAAATACTCTGAGAGTTTGTAGCCGCTGTGTCCCAGAGCCCAGTGTCAGCCAGTGGGGACTGGTGGTTGTGGGATCATAGAATCACAGAATGGTTTGGGTTGGAAAGGACCTTAAAGCCCCCCCAGTGCCACCCCCTGCCCTGGGCAGGGACACCTCCCACCACACCAGGTTGCTCCAAGCCCCCTCCAACCTGGCCTTGAACCCCTCCAGGGATGGGGCAGCCACAGCTTCTCTGGCCAACCTGGGCC